>WNWK01024388.1:0-29816 GCA_009830355.1 Cherax destructor
AGGGTGGAGGGAGGGAGAGGAGAAACTGAAGACAGTGGGGAAATGGAAGAGAGGTGGGGAGGGGGAAAGAGGGGGTATTGTGAGGAGAGAGTGAAGGAGGGAGAAGAAGAGGTGGAGAGAGAAAGGGAGAGGGAGAGGGGGAGGAGGTGGGTGAGAGAGGGGGTTCAGAGAGGGGAGTGGGGGAGAGGTGGGTGGAGGAAGCAGGGGGAAAGAGTGTGTGTGGGCCTGTGTGTGTATGTGTATGTGTGTGTGTGTGTTAGTTTTGTGTGTGTGTTAGTTTTGTGTGTGTGTGTGTGTTATTTTTTTGTGTGTGTGTTAGTTTTTTTTTTGTGTGTGTGTTAGTTTTGTGTGTGTGTATGTATATGTGTGTGTGTGTATGTATGTTTGTGTGTGTATGTATGTGTGAAATTGTGTGTTATGGTGTATGGGTGTGTATGTGGAGTTAGCGAGTGACACTTTGTCTGCAGTGCTTCTCTACCTGGCCTGACCTGACACACCTGACCTACCAGTTAATGTGTGTGTGTGTGTGTGTGTGTGTGTTAGTTACCATTTTGTCCTAGGCACATGTCAATTAGACACTAGGCCTGTTGTATATATGTGTGTGTATGTAAGGAAACACTTCGAAATGTTTCTGCCCCACCAGGAATTGAACCCGGCCCCTCCGTGCGTGAAGCAAGAGCTTTACCCACTAGGCCACCGGGGGCTGTGAGTTTGTGTGAATGAGCTTGTGTGTGTGTGTGTGTGTGTGTGTGTGTGTGTGTGTGTGTGTGTGTGTGTGTGTGTGTGTGTGTGAACTATATGTGTGTGGATTTATTGTGTGAAAAGTAGTGGTGAAGTTGTGTTATGGTGTATGAGTGTGTATGTGAGGTCTGCGAGTAACACGTAGTCTACAGTGCTCCTCTACCTGGCCTGACCTGACACACCAGATCGCTGCTAGTGGTTCACACAGTTCTCCTTGTCTAGCTTACTCAGTATTATATTCATCTCACCTATCATTATGTGTACTCACCCACTTTTACTCACCTGCTTTTGATTGTAAGAGTCAGATCTCTCCTCATGTCCCGCTCACCGCTACTTGCTTCACTCTTTCCTAAGCACTATCATATACGTTACCTTATCGCTCTAAAGCTGAATAAATATTCTTTAATAGCACCGTAATTCATCTGTATTTTTAGTTTGCAAATGTACCCTTTCCCAGTCTCTCTCAATACCTTTAAGTATTTTGAACGTCGTTATCATACCACTTCTAGTCCTTCTGTTCTTTATTCTCATCTGGTTTAGTTCCTTTATTCTTTCCTCATAGGTGTTATCCTTCAGGTCTGGAACACTTTTTCTTACTTATTAAATTGCTTAATAAGAGACAGGTTCCCCAATGACGCTGCAAACTCATAGATAGGCTGATATATGCTTTGTATAGGATCGTGAATGCCTCCATGTTGAGATTCCCAAAAGCTTCCGCGCCAAAACGACAAGGGTTCGAATCCTCGGCTAGTCGCAATGTTGTTATTGATTACATACCACTCGTTCGTGGATACAATAATATAAAGACTGCTCGTGGAGGCTAGAACAACAAACGGGGTGTAGAATGAAATTAGCTCAGAGGCACCCACACCACCATATGTCCTCGGATAAAGGTAAAACACCTAGCTCTGTTGGATGCTAGAGTCTTGTAGGATTGTGTGGTCCTGTGGGTTAGAGCGTCATGTGATTTTCGATCACCATGAGGAAGGCCAAACCGACATGATTTTGAATCCTCGGCTAGTCGTAGTGTTGTTATTGATTAAATACCAATTGTTCATGGTTACAATAATATATATATATATATATATATATATATATATATATATATATATATATATATATATATATATATATATATATATATATATATATATATATATTAACACGTCCGCCGTCTTCCACCGAGGCAGGGTGACCCAAAAATTAAGAAAATCCCCAAAAAGAAAGAAAATACTTTCATCATCATTCAACACTTTCCCCTCATACATAATCACTGTCTTTGCAGAGGCGCTCAGATACGACAGTTTAGAAGTCCCTCGAAACTGCCAATATCCCAAACCCGACCTCTAAAGTGCAGGCATTATACTTCCCATTTCCAGGACTCAAGTCCGGCTAACTTGTTTCCCTGAATCCCTTCGCAAAATATTACCCTACCCACAGACCAACAGCTCGTCAGGTCCCAAAAACCATTCGTCTTCATTCACTCCTAACACGCTCATGCATGATTGCTGGAGGTCCAAGCCCCACACCCAGAAAACCTCCTTTACCCCCTCCCTCCAACCTTTTCGAGGACAACCACTACCATGTCTTCCTTCCCCTACAGATTTAAATGCTCTTCAAGTAATTTTACTTTGATCCATTCTCTCTAAATGACCAAACCACCTCAACAACCCGTCTCCAGCCCTCTGACTAATACTTTTAGTAACTCCACACCTCCTCCTGATTTCCACACTCCGAATTCTCTGCATAATATTTACACCACACATTGCCCTTAAACAGGACATTTCCACTGCCTCCAGCCGCCTCCTCATTGGAGCATTTGCAACCCATGCTTCACACCCATATAAGAGTGATGGTACCACTATACTATCGTACATTCCTTTCATTGCCTCCATGGAAAACTTTTTTTTGTCTCCTCAACGCACCACTCACCTTTTTTCCTTCATCAGTTCTATGGTTAACCTCATCCTTCATAAGCCTATCCGCTGACAAGTCAGCTTCTAAATATCTGAAAACATTCACTTCTTCCATACTCTCTCTCTCCAATGTGATATCCATTTTTTCTTTATCTAAATCGTTTGATACCCTCATCACCTTACTCTTATCTAGGTTGACTTTCAACTTTCTATCTTTACAGACCCTCCCAATCTTTTCTTTGGAATTCTCATAAGCACAGTATCATCAGCAAAAAGTATCTGTGTCAACTCCCATTTTGAATTTAATTCCCCATAATTTAATCCCACCCCTCTCCCCAACACCCTAGCATTTACTTATTTTACAACCCTATCTATAAATATATTAAACAACAATGGTGACATTACACATTTTTTTCTAAGACCAGCTTTTACCAGGAAGTAATCTCCTACACACCCTAACCTGAGCCTCACTATCCTCATAAAAACTCTACAGTATTTATTAACTTACTACCTATTCCATACACTTGCAACATCTGCCACATTGCTCCCCTATCCACTCTATCATATGCCTTTTCTAAATCCATAAATGCAATGAAAACTTCCCTACCTGTATCTAAATACTGTTAACATATATGCTTCAATGTTTGATCTACACATCCCCTACCCTCTCTAAAGCCTCCTTGCTCATGTGCAATCCTAGTCTCTGGCTTACCTCTAAATCTTTCAATAATATCCCTACCGTACACTTTACCTGGTATACTCAGAAAACTTATTCCACTATAATTTTTACAATCTCTTTTGTCCCCTTACCTTTATATATATATATATATATATATATATATATATATATATATATATATATATATATATATATATATATATATATATATATATATATATATATATAGTGTGTGTGTGTGTGTGTATGTGTGTAATCAGAAATTTCCATGCAGCTATGCATAGACATTTACATAACAGCTTTTAGGTTTTGTATTTTTTTCAGTATTGCTCTCCATTCACCAAATGTTTTTTTTAAGCCTGAACTGAAGCCATTGGTTTTCAGTGAAATAAATTTAAACCTTTTTTTAAGTGAAATGCGCAAGTTTTAAAGTTTGAAGGTGACCAGAAATGGAATTTTCCTCATAAAGTGAGTTACAGGGAATACTGATATACGACTCTCATCATCACAACGTCATTCATAAACTGATTTGGTTATGTTGCATATTTGACTTGGTCCTTGGACATGAAAGTGATAAGAACAATGAACATGCAGACTCAGCCATTCTGTCAGCTATTCAACGTCTCATGATTTCCCATAGGTGTATTCCTTACTTGGGCTAATTTTTAATGCTCTCTCACTGCATCCTCAACCACTGACACCAGCATTGGGTCATGTTGGACCACAACAAATTGTTCTCTATCAAACCACATTCAGGATTAATCGCAGTGTTACCACCATTGTCGAGTCTGGGAGACTGCACGCTCGCTCCTGTTAATTATTGGATGTACACAACTCACTCACGGAAACAACTGCACCCCTGTGAGAGAGGGTGTCAAGTCGCACTCTCCAGTAAAGAATTTTTAATACATTTACCAGTCTGTCAGAGTGCACGCAGACTCCACTTCCGTTCCAACACACTCTTATTTTCCTCCCTGCTGGAACTCTAACCTTTGTTGCAGATTCTCTCTTTGACATGCGATAGGAAATTAAGCTATTGTATCAACTCTTATTTAAGTTTACTCCAGCAGTAATCCCCTCACCATCCTTCGCTTATTCCTACCTTCGCACATCCCTCCCATAGAGCTGTGTCACTTATACAGCTCTATAAAATAGCTTATAACAACAATCTCCATTTATTGCATGGGAATTAATTTGCATAATAAAATTGCTAAATTAAAATTTACTCATTCCTAATTCAATAAGAGACTTCCATTGAAAATAACCAGAAGATACATTTTCTGGTTATCACAGAGAACCCAACACAGTACCAACCAAATCTTTATCCTTTTCTTAATATGAGTGAGTCGTTAAAGATTAACTCTTCTTAGTAAACACAAATCAAATATATAATTAGAATTTCAGTAAGAAAACTGGAAACTACACTCCCCAGTGACAGACTCAACCTTCTAAGTAGAATACACTGGTGATAAAAAAATTAAATTATTCAAAAAATACCTTTAAGTTAGCGTTCAGAAACCAAAATCGGGAATGGTCTGTATAAAATTATCCAAAAGACAACGGCACATACCAGATGTTCCAATAATCTTTCCCAAGTTTTAGTTAACCAGCATTAAAATTTGATGCCGACTTAATAAGACGGTCAGCTATAAACGAAATACTTCGAGGAAAAAAAAGAACCTAGTAGCTCGGTATATGTTGTGGCTGTGGAAGAAAGGCTTAGGAAAATATGATATTTAGATGATCTCAATACACTGAGACCTACTTAATGCAAAGAAGCAGCTTAATCTAAATCAGCGCTATGCAGGGTCATTATAACATTACATAAATGGACATGCTTGCCAAATAAAAACATATTAAACCCGAGATATAACGTATATTACTGCATTTTAATTATAGTAATTTGTGGAGTAACAAAGAATATATAACTAAAAAAACCTTCGTTAATGGTAACTTTGATATAGTTGATTTTTTGTAATTATTCTGATGGTTTATGTTGCCAGGTTCAAAGACGCGCCGACATCAACCTGAGGATCACCTGCTCCAAACAACCTACCACTTCCACTTCCACTTCCACTTCCACTACCACTTCCACTACCACTTCCACTACCACTTCCACTTCCACTTCCATTCCAATGTTTTTCCTAGACACCTGGGATCCACTACTATCACTGGAAGTAACAGACCATTTTCCAGACATTATTGGTATTGGGACCTCAGAGAAAGGACACAATACCTATATTGTATATATTGTCTATTCTTTCAGTTTTATATTGCTGATATCTTTATTAATGGCTAAAATGAAAATTTCATACTCTATATAATTATTTGACTTATATTAGCTTGTGTAAGTAGGTAGGGTGTAACAACTACACCTCTCATTGTGTTTGCTGATGGAGAGTTTTGATTGGCTGCCAGCACTTGCAAACTACCTGCTCGATTGTAACAGTAGTGTCAGGAGCAAGCTGGTACACACCTGATGATGTCGCTACTGGATCTGCTTAACTCTTGATCTACATTTGTACTGGCATCTTTGCACTGCTGTAGTTGGAAATTAGAATTGCTGAACTCAGTTTCAGTAATAAGGAAGTTTTATGATTTTTTTGTAGGTTCGGTTGAAGGTCCAAAGGCATTGTCATTTTTGGTGTCCTTGATTCCTTCCCTGACGCTGTGCTGTTCACTGCTGCTTCCAGCATTATTGCTGTTCACTGCTGCTTCCAGCATTATTGCTGTTCACTGCTGCTTCCAGCATTATTGCTGTTCACTGCTGCTTCCAGCATTATTGCTGTTCACTGCTGCTTCCAGCATTATTGCTGTTCACTGCTGCTTCCAGCATTATTGGTAAATTAGACACATATGCAACACTTGGGTATCTTTATTGAGGAAACGTTTCGCCACACAGTGGCTTCATCAGTCCATACAAAGGAGAATCGTGAAGAACAGGAGGAGTGTGAGGTTGTCAGGCCCTCAATCTTGAGACGATGTTGTCAGTCCATCAATCTTGAATAGAATAACCAACTCGTCGGTTCTCTGAACCATTCATTCACTTCCAGCATTATTGCTGTTCACTGCTGCTTCCAGCATTATTGCTGTTCACTGCTGCTTCCAGCATTATTGCTGTTCACTGCTGCTTCCAGCATTATTGCTGTTCACTGCTGCTTCCAGCATTATTGCTGTTCACTGCTGCTTCAAGCATTATTGCTGTTCACTGCTGCTTCCAGCATTATTGCTGTTCACTGCTGCTTCAAGCATTATTGCTGTTCACTGCTGCTTCCAGCATTATTGATGTTCACTGCTGCTTCCAGCATTATTGCTGTTCACTGCTGCTTCCAGCATTATTGCTGTTTGGTGAATGTGTCGTCAAACTGTTCAAGAAAGCAGAATACCTTGTTGGTTGAGAAGTTAGATTGTTTAAGGACTTGTCACTCACAACCTTAGTCTAAGTAGAGTCGAGTCTTACTGAGACATACCGAATATTACCGAGTACATACACACACACATACATATATACACATGCTTATTTAATTATTTTTTTTTATATATTAATGAGTGAATCTCATAGCAGGGTACCAGACGTTACTTAATAGTACAGTTATTAAATGTGCCCTTAGCACTATACGATTATATGTACAAGATAACTATAATATATAAGTATACCAAGTTGGAGCTTATCTCATTAATTATACCAATTAACTGTAATTACTACCACCTAGATACATTTGTTATTGAAGGTATAACCTTTTATTTAGTTTGTTTATATTTATCCAGTTGCAATCCCAAAGCGCTATTGCAAAGTCTTAATTTTAAAGGATAACTTGTCTACAATATTGTCTGACCAGAAACACGTTAGATACTAGTATTCTCTGGAGATGTCTATGCTTTATAGACGTCGCATTTTGTAGCAATAGGTGAAAAAAAAATTAAATACTTGCGAGGGTCAAGAACATATACACACACGGTAGAGGCATAGTGTGAACTAACACGTAATTGGCAGCATTAGCTGTGACTGATAGCTTATGTGGAGAGCTCTCACTGTTGAATGAACGGTTGTAATGGGCGCTCTTGAGAATATAGTTTACTGCTCTAGAATTTTATATTTATTTTTTAATTTTGTAAGGTCTTACAATTTCAATTAGAAATAAAGAATTTAATAAAGCATTATAACGAATAAGCATTGTTCGGGATTGCATTATATGTGGTCCGATTGTATTCGTGAATCTAAAAATTATAATAGCTTTCCATTTTGTTTTGACAGTTACTTTCTTTCATAATTTTTAAATTCATAAGAAAATATTTGATGGATATTGTCTTCTTGAATTTAAAATTTTCTTTCTTTCTATTGTTAACGAAATAAATTTTATGTCCAAACACAATCTAAATGATTTTGGAATTGAAATACATCAGTGGCTAGGGTAAGAGGCCTATCAGAAAAAGCTTTCACGAGTTTATTCTATGTACAACAATTTATTTATCAGATGTATCAAATCAAAACATAAACAACTCAGTCAATGCACACGTTTATGAGCATTGATATTTGAGTTCTGGCCAAAGTTTGATACCTCGATCAGAAAATATATTCTGAAAGTTATCGGTCAGATTCAACTGTTTCAAGTTTGTCATCTGTGTTGAGAAAATTCCAAATTTTCCTTACGAAAGTATAAATCACTGGCTTCCATAATACATATAAAATACATTAAGATGTAAATATCGACATTGAGAAAATTCACACGAAAACAATTCGGACCTTCACAATTCGGTAACAATTAAAGTCTTCATCTAAATAAGCTACAGTAGTGGTGAAAGTTTGATGCCGAGCAGAGGAAGTTTTCTCAGGGTATCACAGGCAAACCAAATTCAAGAATAGTATACAGTATATATAACTAACCAAAAATAAAATGGACGTGCCAATAGTTGCATGAGCCTATCCCTAGTATCAGTACACCAGTGCTAAAAAATTGAAGGCTATCGAATGAAGCATTATTAGGAATCCTCAGTCTGGAATACCTAACAACTAACACCAGAGGACTGTGATCTCAGTGGAGTATAACTACTGATAGCAGAAGAGTCTTGTTAGCTGAACACTTTGCCTTAATTTGTGTAAACAAATCAGCAAAACAACTCAGTTTGACAACACTGAACTACAAGTTTGGGTATTAGTTAAGTCCTCACAGGACGCAACACAAAGTTACTGTGTATGACGTATGTGGGAGTGTATGTGGTGAATGAGGGAGTGTAATATATGATGTGTATGACGAAGTGTAGTTAAGTGGTGTATGAGGGAGTGAAACGTGTGTGATGAATAAGAGTGTGTAGTGTATGTGGTGTATAAGGCAGTGTAGTGTGTGCGGTGTATGATGGCGTGTAGTGTGTGTATTTATGTGTGATGTATGCGAAAGTGTAAGGCATGTAGTGTATAAAGGAGTGTAGCGTGTGTATGTGGTGCATGAGGAAGAGTTTGTGTGTGGTATATAAAGGAATATAGTGCATGAGGTGTATGATGGGGTTTAGTATGTGTGTTGCATAAGGAAGAGTAGTGTATGAGGGAGTGTAGTGTATGAGGTAGTTTAGTGTGTGTTATACGACCGAGTAGAATATGAGAGTGTAGTGTGTATATGTGTGTAGCACGGTAGAAAGAAACCACCTAGGCTTCGTGCTACCGTCTGGTGGGCCGAGTTCAAAGCTAGAGCTGGCAGGGCGACATACTGCATCCCTCTCACTCACACCAGACATACTACCAGCAATACGCGTTTACCCAACTCCATTACCCTGGCCCTCAGCCTGAGCGTGGACTAGCAGCCAACACATTGCCTGTATTATTATACCCAATAAACCTAAGACTCGCCTACGAAGGCTATTAATTAATACTCCACCAGATACACTAACACTTCCAGCGGTGGGATGATAAATATGTGATTTCCATCTTCGAATATGTGATGTCAATGGGCCTTCCTCTCTCTCTCTCTCTCTCTCTCTCTCTCTCTCTCTCTCTCTCTCTCTCTCTCTCTCTCTCTCTCTCTCTCTCTCTCTCTCTCTCTCTCTCTCTCTCTCTCTCTCTAGGCAAAACACAACTCCTGCAACCACCGCTATCACCAAATACCACAGGAAATGTTGGCCAATCTGGTGGACTGATTACCTTCAGATGCGAGCCTTAGGTTTATTGAGTATAATAGTAGTCTGTTGGCTGCTAGCTTATGCCAGGGCGAGGGCCAGGGCGAGGAGGCCAGGGCGAGGGCCAGGGCGAGAGGGAGGGCGAGGGAGTTGAGGAAAGGGTTTTTGCTGGTAGCATGTCTGCTGCGAGAGTGAGAGGGATGCAGCAAGCTCTAGGTTTGAACACTATCCACCAGAGGGTAGCATGACACCTAGGTGCCATGGCGCGAAAAAGCAAGGCCAACTGCGGTTACATATATGAGAGAGTGCATTGTGTGGTGTATGATTGTAGTGTACGTGGCGTATGAGGCAGTGTTCTGTATATGTGTGGCGTATGAGAGAGGATAGTGTATGTGGAGTATGAGCGAGTGTAGTGTGTGTATCAGGCATTTGAGGGAAAGTAGTGTGTATGAGGCATTTGAGGGAAAGTAGTGTCCACGGTGTATGAGAGAATGTAGTGTGGGTGTGAGTGATGCCTGAGGACGTGTAATGTATATATATGTTTGATGTATCAGGGAATGTAGTGTATGAGGTGTGGTGTGTATAGTGTATGTGTGTACTGGGTATGGTGTGTGGTGAATGAGGGAATATTGTGTGTGAGGTATATGAGAGGGTTACTGTGTGTGTAGTATATACATGTAGTGTTGTGTATGAGGAAGAGTAGTAGGTGTGGTGTATATGGAGGTATAGTGTAAGTACTTGATAAGGGAGTTTAGTATGTATGGGTGTAAGGGAATGTAGTGTGTCTGCATGAGGGAGTGAAAACGTGTTTGTATGAGAGAGTATGGTGTGTGTAGCATTTGGGCGAGTGTAATGCGTATAGTGTATGACAGAGCATAGGGGTGTGTTATATGAGACAGTGTAGTGTGTGGCGTGGTGTGGTGTGTGGTGTGGTATGGCGTGTGTGTGTGTGTGTACTCACCTAGTTGTGGTCGCAGGGATCGAGTCACAGTTCCTGGCCCCGCCTCTTCACTGGCCGCTACTCGATCACTCTACCCGCTCCATGAGCTTTATCATACCTCTCCTTAAAGCTATGTATTGATCCTCCCTCCACTGCATCACTTCCCAGACTATTCCACTTCGTGACAACTCTGTGACTGAAGAAATACTTCCTAACAACCCTGTGGTTCATCTGATTCTTCATCTTCCAACTGTGACCCCCTGTTGCTGTGTCCAACCTCTGGAACATTCTGTCTCTGTCCACCTTGTCGATTCCTCTCAATATTTTATATGTCGTTATCATATCTCCTCTATCTCTCCTATCTTCGAATGTCGTCAGGTCGATTTCCTTTAACCTCTCCTCGTAAGACATACCCCTTAGCTCCGGGACTACTCTTGTTGCAAACCTTTGAACTTTCTCTAGTTTCCTTACATGCTTGGCTAGGAGAGGGTTCCAAACAGGCGTTCCATAATCCAGTATGGAACGCCTGTATACACAGTATACAGGGTCCTGAATGACCCTGTATACACAGCATACAGGGTCCTGAATGACTCCTTATTAAGTTGTCGGAATGCTGTTTTTAGGTTTGCCAGGCGTCCGTATGCTGCAGCAGTTATTTGGTTATGTGCACCTCAGGAGATGTGCCCGGTTTTATACTCACCCCAAGATCCTTTCCCTTGAGTGAAGTTTGCAGGCTCTGGCCCACTAGACTGTACTCCATCTGTGGTCTTCTTTGCTCTTCCCCAATCTTCATGACTTTGCACTTGGTGGGGTTGAATTCCAGAAGCCAGTTGCTGGACCAGGCCTGAAGCTTGTCCAGATCCCTCTGTAGTTCTGCCTGGTCCTCGTTCGATTGAATTCTTCTCATCAACTTCACATCATCTGCAAACAGGGACACTTCAGAGCCTATTCCTTCCGTCATATCGTTCACAAATATCAGAAACAGCACCGGTCCTAGGACTGATCCCAGTGGCACCCCGCTCGTTACAGGCACCCACTCTGACACCTCGCCACGTACCATGACTCGCTGTTGTCTTCCTGACAGGTATTCCCTGATCCATTGCAGTGCCTTCCCTGTTATTCCTGCCTGCTCCTCCAGCTTTTGCACTAATCTCTTGTGTGGAACTGTGTCAAACGTCTTCTTACAGTCCAAGAAAATGCAATCTACGCACCTCTCTCTCTTTTGACTTACTGTCATCACCCTATCATAGAACTCCAGTAGGTTTGTGACACAGGATTTCCCATCCCTGAAACCGTGTTGGCTGTCGTTGATAAGCTCATTTCTTTCTAGGTGCTCCACCATTTTTCTCCTGATAATCTTCTGCATGACCTTGCATACTATACGTATCAGTAACACTGGCATGAAGTTTAGTGCTTCGTGTCTGTCTCCTTTTTTAAAAATTGGAACTACATTTGCTGTTTTCCATACCTCAGGTAGTCGCCCTGATGTGTTGAAGATTATTGTTAGTGTTACATAGAGCACCTCTGCTCTCTCTCTCTCTCTGGACCCATGGAGAAATGTTATCCGGCCCAATCGCCTTTGAGGTATCTAGCTCACTTAGCAGCCTCTTCACTTCCTCCTTAGTTGTATGTATTGTGTCCAACACCTGATGGTGTACCCTACCTCTCCGCCTTTCTGGAGGCCCTTCTATCTCCTCTGTGAACACTTCTTTGAATCTCATTTTGAGCTCCAACCTCCCTTCCAATTTCACACAGAACTCTGCCTCCATCCTTTTCTCCATTTTTGCAGAGACCTTACCTAGTTTGCTCTCCCACTCTTGTTCCATCCTTTTGCATTGCTCTTCCATCCATTCTTCCCTACCAGAGCCATTCTCCTCTGATCCCCTGGGCCTTCGAGTTCTGCTCTGAGATACCATTGTTTGCTGCAGTTGTGTGTGTGTTTGGGGTAGTGAAGGGTTTAAGAGGGAGAGAGAGATGGGGAGAGGGCAGGGGATTGATGGAAGAGTGGAGAAAGAGGGGGAAGGGGGCTAGAGGGAATAAGGGTGGAAGGGAGGAAGGAAAATAAAAGAGGGGGAATGGGGTGAGGGAGGAAGATGGAGAGAAAGAGGAGAGGGGAAGGAGCAAAAGAGAGAAGGGAGAGGGAGAGGTAGATGGAGAGAGTAGGAAGGGTGTGCGTGTTTTGTAAGGGGAGAGGGAGGGGGTCAGGGAGAGTGATGGAAGGAGGCCAGAGAGAGTGATGGAGGGTGGAAAAAGAGATGGAAGGGGCTAGAGGGAAAAGGGGTGGAAGGAGGAAGGAAAAAAGTGGGGAATGGGGGCAGGGGAGGGAAGAAGAGGAAGAGAAAAGGTAGAGGGAAAGAGCGAGAGTGGAGAGGGGAGCGAGATATAGAGAGATAGAGAGGGAGGGAGGAAGAGAGAAAGTGTAGGGAGGGTGTGAGTGGGTGGGGGAGTTGTAATGGGGAGAGGGATGAGGAGAGGGAGGGAGGGAGGGGGCCAGGGAGAGTGATGGAGGGGAGAAGAGTGGGAAGGGGGCTAGAGGGAAAGGGGTTAGGTAGGAGAGAGAGAGTGTAGGGAGGGTGTTGGTGGGTGGGGTTAGTTGTAAGGGGGTTGAGGGAAAGAGAGGAGAATGGGGAAGGAGGTAGAGGAAGAGAAAAGGGAGAGGGTAGAGAGCGAGAGAGATAAGGGAGAGGGGAGAGAGATGTAGAGAGAGGAGAGAGAGTAGGGAGAGAGAGTGCAGGGAGGGAGAGGGTGGGTGAGGATTTTAAGGGGGAGGGATGGGGAGAGTGAGAAGGGAGAGGGAGAGAAAGGTTCGAGGAGAGCGGAAAGGCCAGGGAGGGGAGAGATGAGGGGATGGAGGAGGGGAAGAGGAAGATGTGGATGAGGAAGGGGAGGATATAGAGGAAGAGGGGGTGGGGGGCCCTAATGGTCAAAGGCTGTGTGAATTAGTGCCCTTGTGCGTATGTACCCAAGTGTTTGAGCCCGTGTATGTGTGTGAATGTTTATGAGTCCTTATGTATCCTTATGTCCTTATATATTACGTATGTACTACCTATGTACTGCATATGTACCCAATCCCCTCCCTCCCACTGTTATTGTGTGCTTAAAATTACTATCAGTTAAATAGTCCTACTGTGTGTGTGTGTGTGTGTGAGTGTGAGGAGTGTGAGTGTGAGTGTGAGGGAGTTAATTAACAGTAGAATAGAAGGCAGGGTTGGATACACATCCGGTGGTGATGAATGCCTCGAAGGAGTGTACGATAATCACACGAGTCTCTGGCATACGTTCATTACCATCACAAAGGCTTCCCTGCATACGCCGTACGGGGATCAAAAACATTCTCAAAAAACGCATTTGACGCTCACTTCTGAGTTGATTCACAGAGAAGAGATACGATGAAGTTATTTAGATGGTAATACCAGAGAGGACATGTGATGTAAAACTTGTGTCTCACCTATCGTGATATTCTAAGATATATGATTTTGAAGTTCTTGGTAAGATTCACATACACACAGTTGAAAACTCAGATGAATCACAGGGATGTTAGGAAGTATTTATTCAGTTACAGCGTTGTCAGAAAGTGGAATAGCCTGGGAAGTGACGTAGTGGAGGCAGGATCCATACATAGCTTTAAGAAGAGGTATGATAAACCTCATGGAGCAGGAAGTGTGACCTAGTAGCGATCAGTGAAGAGGCAGGGCCAGAAGCTGTGACTCGACCCCTGCAACAACATCTAGGTGAGTACAACTAGGTGAGTACACACAATCATACACACACACACACACACACACACACACACACACTCACACACACACACCTCTTCGTGGGTCCTGAAAGAGGGCGCAGTGGCATTTACTGTGCCACTAACACGATAATCTTCAACACGATTATCGTAACTGGGCAACTAACTGTGGTGTGGAAGATTGGAAATGTAGTCTCTATCTTTAAGAAAGGACATAGACACACAGCATTAAACTACAAACATGTCACTGACAGGAAAAGTATGCAAAGTCATGGACAAGCTTATCGTGAAAAGACTGGTGGACCACCTAAAAAGAAATGAGGTCATTCACGATAACCCGCACAATTAAAGGGAGGAGAAACCCTGTTTCACAAGCCTACTGGAGTATTATGACAAGGTAACGAAAGTAAGACAGGAGAGTGAGAAGGAACCCTTGGGTTCCACAAGGGTCATAGTGTCGGTGCTGTAAATGGCATAACGGAAGGGATATATACAGATTAGCCCCTGTTTGAAGATGATGTGAAGCTATGCGGAGAATCCAAATGGATGTTTATCAGGTAGGACTACAAAGGGAACTGGACAGGCTGCAAGCCTGGTAGAACAACTGGTTCCTGGAGTTTAACTCCACCAAGTGTAAAGCCATGAACATTGGGGAGGGTCAAAGAAGACTGCAGACGAATTACAGGGTAGGGGTTCCACAGACTGCATACCTCACTGACGAAAAAAAATCTTGGAGCGAGCATCATACCGAACACATCTCCTGAGGCTCACATCAAACAAATAACTGCTGCAGCATATTGCTCATATGCAAACCTAAGAATAGCATTTCGTCTCCTTAGTAAGGAATCGTTCAAGACTCTGTACACCGTGTATTTCAGGCCCATATTGAAGTATGCAGCACCAGTATGGAACCCACAACTGATCAAACACGTCAAGAAATTAGAGAAAGTACAAAGATTTGCAACAAGACTAGTCGCACAGGTAAGGGGGCATGATAACGATATATAAAATACTGTGAGGAATTGACAAGGTGGATAAAGACGAATATTTGTGAGATAGGACACAGCAACGTGGTTTCACATGTGAAAGTTGAAAGCTCAGATGAGTCACAGTGATGTTAGGAAGCATTTCTTCAGTCACAGAGTGATCAGGAAGTGGAATAGTGTGGGAAGCGATGAAGTGGAGGCAGGATTCATTCATAGCTTTAAGAAAGGTATGATAAAGCTCATAGCACGGACGAGTGACCAGTAGCAGCCAGTGAAGAGGCGGGGCGAGGAGCTATGACTCGACCCTGCATCCACAACTAGGTGAGACACACACACACATTCAGGCTGACACTGGTCAGCAACTGGCTAATTTAACCCCGCTAAATGCAAGTCATAAAAAAAAAAAAAAAAAAAAAAAAAAAAAAAAAAAAAAAAAAAAAAAAAAAAAAAAAAAAAAAAAAAAATGGTCCAGCAACTGGCTTCTTGAATTTAACCCCGCTAAATGCAAAGTCATGAAGATCGGGGAAGGGCAAAGAAGACCGGAGACAGAGTATAGACTAGGTGGCCAAAGACTGCCAACCTTACTCAAGGAGAAAGATCTTGGGGTGAGTATAATACCGAGCACGTCTCCGGAAGCACACATCAACCAGGTAACTGCTGCAGCATATGGGCGCCTGGCAAACCTGAGAATTGCGCTCCGATACCTCAGTAAGGAATTGTTCAAGACTCTGTACACCGTGTACTTCAGGCTATACTGGAGTATGCAGCACCAGTTTGGAACCCACACCTGGTCAAGCACGTCAAGAAATTAGATAAAATGCAAAGGTGCAAGACTAGGACAAGATGGTTAGGGGAGACATGATAACGACATAAAATACTGCGAGGAATAGAAAAGGTGCACAGAGACAGGATGTTCCAGAGATGGGACACAGAAACAAGGGATCACAATTGGAAGTTGAAGACTCAGATGAGTCAAAGGGATGTTAGGCAGTATTTCTTCAGTCATAGAGTTGTCAGGAAGTGGAATAGTCTGGCAAGTGATGTAGTGGAGGCAGTAACCATACATAGTTTTAAGACTAGGTATGATAAAGCTCATGGAGAAGGGAGAGAGAGGAAGAGGCAGTGTCAGGAGCTGAATCTCCACCCCTACAACCACAAATAGGTGAGTACAAATAGGTGAGTACACAATTAAAAGCTGCTAGCATCTATGAATGTGGACCTCTGTGTGGGTATAGCTCTGAGCACATCTGAGGCGCACATAAACCGGATAACGGCCGCAGGCAAACGCGAGACTGACAAATATAAGGGCTGCTTTCAGGAACCTCAAAAATGTGGTAGTCACATCCATATAAGTGGCATATGTATGCAGCGCCAGTATGGAACTCACAAGAAGCTGGCAAAAGATCTAAGAAATTTTATGACACTAGAGGACAGAATTACGTAATCATAACGTAGAAAATTCTGAGAGAAATATAAAAATAGTAGACAAGAGTGTGTTTGAGGAGTGGGTCTCAAGTACCTGAAGATACTGCTGGATGTTAAAAGCATAGATAAGTCACAGCGATGTCAGGAATTATTAGTAAATATTAGTTATTAGTAATAATTATTTTATTTCATTAGTGGTCATAAAGCATTATATATATATATATATATATATATATATATATATATATATATATATATATATATATAATATATTATATATATATATATATATATATATATATATATATATATATATATATATATATATATATATATATATATATATAAATTGAAGAGGGCAAGACAGTGGGAGCCATCAAAATTATCACCAGTGAAGATACAGTTGCCCCCAGGGATGCTGACACTACTGAAGCACTTAGAGGAAAGCATCCTGCCTCGTTTCTAAAGCTGCTGTCAGAAGTATTCGCGCAGAAGCATCCATCATGCTTCAACCAAACCAGCTTGGCTTTGGGGGTCTCTCAAGGAAGTGAAGCAGCGGTTCATGCAACAAGAGCGTATATCGGCAACCTGCCTGAGGACAACGCAGTGGTTAAATTAGATTTCAAGAATGCATTTAATCTGAAAAGAGACGTAGTATTAGCAGCTGTACAAGAACATTTCCCAGGTCTCTTCCCTTTTGTTTCAGCTGGATATAGCAAGAAATCCATGCTACTGTTTGGAGAGCATGAAATCACATCATCAGAGGGTGTCCAGCAAGGGGACCCTCTCGCACCATATATTTTCTGTATAGCAGTTAGGGAAATCACAGTCAGACTGACCAGTGAGCTTAACATCTGGTTCCTGGATGATGGCACACTAACAGGTACAAAGGAGTCCCTTCTAGATGATCTTACACAAGTGATGACACGGGGACAGGAAATGGGTCTCATCCTGAATTCATTCAAATGTGAAATCATCTCAGTCAATCAACAAGTGATAGATGCAGTGATATCAAAACTACCAGGAGCAACAGTCATTGCCCCTACTAATAGTGTCTTGCTTGGAGCACCTCTGGGAAGCGATGCCATTGACACAATTCTCAGGAAGAAACTGGAAGAATTGAGGAGAATGGAATAACGAATAGGCAATCTTGACACCCATGATGCCTTGTACCTTCTCACAAAATGCCTGAGTCTGCCCAGGTTGACATATTTCCTAAGATGTGCTCCTTCATATGATAACCCTATACTGCACGAATATGACAGTATCCTGAGGCAGATCTTTACTAAAGTACTTAACCTTACTCTAGAAGATGGGCAGTGGGACCTAGCTACACTCCCAGTCAGACTAGGAGGCATTGGTGTCCGCAAGTCATCTCAGATTGCTCTACCTGCTTTCCTGTCTTCATGCATTGTATCCAGAGGGCTTGTAGCAGCGATTCTCCCTGAACATCTTAGGGACACGATTGGAATCCATGACCAAAAGTTCGTTGATGGATCCAGGATCTGGGATAATCTAACAGGCTCTGAAACCAGGCCTGCTTCCCCCAGCAACTACAAACAGTCGAACTGGGATGGCCCAATAGTAGAGAATATAGCCTCAGCAATTCTTCAGAGTGTGTCAGGGAAGGATAGAGCCCGCCTCCTTGCAGTGAGAGCTCATCATGCAGGGGACTTTCTTTTAGCTGTTACCAACTCCAGCCTTGGCACACGCCTCGACCCCCAGACCATCTGCATTGGTGTTGCCCTTCGATTTGCCGCCCCTATTCTCGTCGAACACAGGTGTATTTGTTGCAGTGAAGCAGCAGACCGATTCGGGTACCATGGTCTTGTGTGTCGTAAATACGAGGGAAAGATTGCAAGACATGAAGAGGTTAATAACATTATCAAGATGAGCCTCACAACAGCTGGAAGCCCAGCAGTAAGAGAGCCACCCCAACTATGCAGATCTGATGGCAGCCAAAAGCGTCCAGATTGTATCACCCTTCAAGCCTGGACAGACGGCAAGCAGGTGGTGTGGGACTACACATGGGCATCTACCTTGGCTGATACCTATCTCCAATACACCATGGAGGAAGGAGGGGCAGCTGACGTTCAGGGAGTCCCAGAAGTCAAGAAAATATGGAGAACTTGCCCATCATTATATGTTTGTTCTTATAGCCTCAGAGACCCTTGGCTCATGGGGAAAGAGTGAATCTAAGTTTCTCAAGGAGCTGGGCAAAAGACTCAATAGGGTAACTAGGGATCCCAGGGCAGCTAGTTTTCTGTTCCAGCGACTCAGCGCTGCTGTTCAGAGGGGTAATGCATGCTGTATTCTGGGCACGCTCCCAGCTCGGAGGAGCTGGATGAGATTTTCGCATTATAACCAGTGACAAACATGTAACAATATGTACTAGACATGTATCTTTCACACCTCGTGTACTGTATATGCCATCTTATATATATATATATATATATATATGTGCCGATTAGGTAAAACTTGGTTCAATAGCAAGTACTCCATATAAGACAATGAAAATTTGTTGCAAAATTTTCTCATTAAAAAACGTAAAAATATATTTATTTCTTTTGTTTAATTAAATTAATGTTAATTGTAAAATAAAGCTGGTTGGTAAATTAAATTGCGCTTGTTGTAAAAGGTATAGGTTTTCAAAGTTCTTTGGTACAAAATATAAATTTAATTAACATAAAAAAAAATATATTTTTACGTATAAGAAATTTTAGAAGAATAATTTAGATAATTACTTGCTAATTGACTAGTTTTACCTAATCGGCACGTATATATATATATCAATATATATATATATATATATATATATATATATATATATATATATATATATAATGTCGTGCCGATTAGGTAAAACTGGTCAATTAGCAAGAACTCATCTAAAATTAAGTCCTTTCTAAAATTTTCTCTTATACGTTTAAAGATATATATTTTTTATTTATGTTAATGTAAAAATTTATAATTTTGTACCAAGAGAAACTTTGAAAACCTACCTAACCTTATTACAAAAAGCGCAATTTAATTTAGCCTAACCCAACTAAATATATTTTAGATACGTTAACATTAATTTAATAATAAACAAACACAATGAAATATATTTTTTTCGTTAGGTTCAGAATGATTTTTGCGAAATTATTGCATACACAAATTTTCATTTGTCTTATATGGCAAGGTGAGCGTTGCTACTTAAGCCAAAATCGCAAGTTTTACCTAATCGGCACGACATATATATATATATATATATAAATGGCTATAGGAGGGTGGGTGCAGGAGGAAAGAGAATTAATTGATTGGTGGAATGACGAGTTATAGGGTGTGATAAAAGAGAAAAAGGTCGTTTATGAGAGGTTTTTACAAAGAAGAGCGTTGCTATTGAAGCCAAAATCGCAAGTTTCAGCACGACATATATGAAGGCCTTTCCCTTGCTATAACTTCATCCCAATAGGGTCGGAGACCCTTGGAGCATGGGTGAAGCTGGGTGAAAAACTCATCATAGAAACCAAGGATCACAGGGCGGCCCGCTTCCTCTTTCAGAGACTCAGTGTTGCGATCCAGTGGGGAAATGCCTGCAGCATTCTGGGCACGCGGCCCACTGCTGGGAAGCTGGACGAAGTATTTGAGATGTAGCTATGAGTTGTTATCTATGTTTTTTTACTCCCTATTGTATTCTTGTCAATGTATTTTCTCAATGTGTTTTGTCTTTATATATATATATATATATATATATATATATATATATATATATATATATATATATATATATATATATATATATATATATATGATATATATTATATATATATATATATATATATATATATATATATATATATATATATATATATATATATATATATATATATATATATAAAAAGAGAAAGAGAGAGAGAGAGAGAGAGAGAGAGAGAGATAGATAGATAGATAGATATATATAAAGAAAGGCTTCATTGGCAGTGAAGATATTTTTTTCATGAAGACTGAAGAAACACTTTAGAGGTGCAAAATGTCACAAGACAAAAATAGAGACTAGAAAGGGCTAGAAGGACCTTTATGACAAGGAAGAATATGCCAAAAGGATGCAAGGGAAATCACACGTGGTATTGATCCAAAACAAAGACATAGCACATGGCTAGGCAACTTGGCTCTCATCCAAAGTACAGTCGGAGCAGTGAGTGAGGCTACGTGGTATTGATCCACGGTACTGACGATGCAAGGACAATAAAAATCACAGAAATATGCATCTAGAATAAATAAAAATTCACAAATTGACAAATCTTTCATCCATGCCAAGAGTACATTTTGCTATTCAAATAAGGACAAAGAAACATTTTCGACCTAGAATATTTGTTTCTCCTTTACTTTGAAAACATTTTTGTTATACCTTCTCTACTCCAGAATAATAAAATTAAAGTTTCGTGTACAAACCTTGATACAGTAAATAAATATATTAAGAATTTCCCCATAAATGATGATGGTTGTTTATAAGACTCCTGTAAAAAAAAAGTTACACTAAAGCTTATTACGGACAAACTGGAAAATGGCTTGAACTAAGATTACACCATAAATATAGTATTCGAGTTAGACAAGAGTCTAATGCTCTGTTTATTCACATGAGAGGTTTTAACAACCTAATTCATTTTCAAAATGCCGATAAAATTGTTTCAAACAGGTGTATGTCTGTGAGAAATATAATCGAATCACATTCTTCAAAAATAGTACTGATTATATTTCGAATATTAATACTGGGTTATATAATAAACATAATTTTTGAGGAATGTATACCAAACCTGACGTATCACTCAAAATTTTTTCTTGACATTTGACATGACCAAATTTTCGTTACTGTCCTGCACTTGCTGGGTCATGGGTCAGGTCAAATGTGAGGTTATATCTGAGCCTTTTAAGTCTTCTGATGTCCTATTATTTTAACTATTCCTTGGTAATGAGAGAAATCACGAAACACTTGAGATTTGACATTTTATTTCACTGTGGCTATTTTGCATATTGTGATAACATTTGTTTACTATGATATTATATATATACTATATATATATATATATATATATATATATATATATATATATATATATATTTTTTTTTTTTTTTTTTTTTATTTATTAACACATCGGCCGATTCCCACCAAGGCAGGGTGGCCCGAAAAAGAAAAACTTTCATCATCATTCACTCCATCACTGTCTTGCCAGAAGGGTGCTTTACACTACAGTTATAAAACTGCAACATTAACACCCCTCCTTCAGAGTGCCGGCACTGTACTTCCCATCTCCAGAACTCAAGTCCGGCCTGCCGGTTTCCCTGAATCCCTTCATAAATGTTACTTTGCTCACACTCCAACAGCACGTCAAGTATTAAAAACCATATGCCTCCATTCACTCCTATCAAATACGCTCACACATGCTTGCTGGAAGTCCAAGCCCTCGCACACAAAACTTCCTTTACCCCTCCCTCCAACCTTTCCTAGGCCGACCCCTACCCCGCCTTCCCTCCACTACAGATTTATACACTCCGAAGTCACTCTGTCTCGTTCCATTCTCTCTACATGTCCAAACCACCTCAGCAACCCCTCCTCAGCTCTCTGAACAATCGTTTTGGTAATCCCGCACCTCCTCCTAATTTCCAAACTCCGAATTCTCTGCATTATATTCACACCACACATTGACCTCAGACATGACATCTCCACTGCCTCCAGCCTTCTCCTCGTTGCAACATTCATCACCCATGCTTCACACCCATATAAGAGCGTTGGTATAACTATACTCTCATACATTCCCTCTTTACTTCCATGGACAAGGTTCTTTGTCTCCACAGACTCCGAAGTGCTCCACTCACCCTTTTCCCCTCATCAATTCTATGATTCACCTCATCCTTCATAGACCCATCCGCCGACATGTCCACTCCCAAATATCTGAATACATTCACCTCCTCCATACTCTCTCCCTCCAATCTGATATCCAATCTTTCGTCACCTATTCTTTTTGTTATCCTCATCACCTTACTCTTTCCTATATTCACTTTCAATTTTACGGCATATATATATATATATATATATATATATATATATATATATATATATATATATATATATATGCCGTGCCGAAAAGGTAAAATTTGCTGTTTTGGGTTAAATAGCATCGCTTTTCTTGTCGAATAAGGTAAGCGAAAATTTGTGTATGCAACAATTTCGCAAAAAACATTCTGAACATAACGAACAAAATATATTTAATTGTGTTCGTTTATTATTAAATTATTGTAAAATTATCTAAAATATATTTAGTAGGATTAAGCTAAATTAAATTGCACTTGCTATAATAAGGTTAGGTAAGTATTCTAAGATTCTTTTGTTATAAAATTAATAATTTTAATATTAACATAAATGAAAAACATATATCTTTAAAAGTAAAAGATAATTTTTAGAAAGGACTCAATTTTCAATGAGTACTTCCTAACTGATCAGCTTTACCTATTAGTCATTTCACACACACACACACACACACACACACACACATAATATATATATATATATATATATATATATATATATATATATATATATATATATATATATATATATATATATATATATATTTATATATATAATATATATATATATATATATATATATATATATATATAAAAATATATAGATAATGTCGTACTTACTAGGGAAAACTGGTCAATTTGTTTACAGGTTAATTGTGTCGTTGTTGCAAGCGGGGAGCAATGATAAGGCTTCGGAGTCTTCTTACTTTATTTGCAATATCGTGGGTACACAGACAGTGTGTTTGTGCCCATGGCCCTGGAGAGCCATGCCCGCGAGTAAGAGTGGAGTAGCAGGTGTTGATTCTAGGTAGCTTAGTCGTGAAGTGAGGGCGATGTAGGCATGGGTAGGCTGAAGTGGCTTGGCCTCTGTGGAAACTAATAAAACTAGGCATGTAGGCTTACAGTCTGCATTTTGCTCGGCTGGCAGACAGCATAGACTTTCTACAAATTAAAGAGAACTCATTTAAAATTAAGTCTTTTCTAAAAAAAAAAAATTATACGTTTTAAATACATAGTGTTTTAATTTATGTTAATAAAAAAATTAATTAATTTTGTACACATATCAAAATTTATAATTTTGTACCAAATGAACAGTATAAAACTTACATAACCTTAATATAACAAGCACAATTTAATTTAGCCTAATCCAAGTAAATGTATTTTAAATAAGTTTACAATATTTGAATAATAAACAATTACAAGGAAATATTTTTTTTTCGTTACATTCAGAATGATTTTTGCGAAATTATTGCATACACAAATTTTCGCTTGCGTTATTCGGAAAGAAGATCGTTATTATTTAAGCCAAAATCACAAGTTTTACCTATCCGGCAGATGATGTAACAAGCCAGCCACAAAGCCAGGAAACAGTGCACCTAACACTGAAAGAAGAAGCAGATGTCAGGTGTGTGGAGCGCATCGGACACTCAAGAGGAATGGCCTTATACGTGCACACAAGGGGTGTGCTGGATCACACATGGTCCTTGCTGAGAGCAGCCCACAGCCTCCACAGACATATGAAAAGTCCAATGGTAACTTCCTCAGTTACGAAAAATCTTCTGATGTCATTCAAATCCACTGCTAGCAGTACCCTATCTCACATTACTAAAGCAGCTCGTTCATTTGCGTCAGGGAAATTCACAGACCTTCTCAAGCAAGTGAATGGAGGTTCCACCAACTTAGAAGCCCGAGGCACCATTAAGACTTACTCCTGTTCGGTAATGTCTGTCTTGCAGTTCCTGCAAGACGTGACAAATCACTAACCACATCAGTCATGAAAGCAATGCGCAACTACCCAAGAACAGATAACTGTGTCCCTCTGCCCCATCATCACAGGAATTACAAAGGCAGCCCAAGAAAAATGCCACTGAAAACGAGAAAATTTGCGCACAGGTTAGCAAAAAATTCGAAGAAGATAACATAGTGGCGCAATCAGAATAATCACAAGTGACGACACTGTTGCTCCCAAAGATGAGGCCATAGCCCAAACACTAAGAGACAAGCACCCAACAAGGGACACCAGAGTCGTTACCAACAACCCTGAGGAAGATCTCACTGAATCAGAATCTGAAGTCTATAAAGCGATAGTGTCATTTCCAACAGGATCTGCAGGAGGTTACACTGGAATTCGACCACAACATATTCAAAGAGGTGGTAAATCCAATACTCGGCACAGTTGTATCAATTCTTTTCTGTAAGTTAACAACCTTCGTCAACAACTGTCTGGCTGGGCGGATTCCAGACAAATTTTAACCTTTCTTTTGCGGAGCCTCATTATGCGCTTTGAAGAAGAAGGATGTGGAAATCAGACCCATTGCTGTCGGTAACACCCTTCACCGTCTCGTTGTGAAAGCAACAGTAAGAAACTTTCACATAGAAGCAGCCAGTTTATTTCTGCCAAACCAACTGGGCTTTGGGGTCACTCAGGCAGTGAAGCGGCAGCTCATGCAGCAAGGGCCTACATCAGGGACCTACCAGAAGACAAGACTGTTGTCAAACTAGACTGGTGAAAAGAGATATGGTCTTGCCAGCGGTTCGGGATCGGTTTCCCGGTCTTTTTCCCTTCATTTCAGCTGGCTACAGCAAACCCTCAGTTCTTTTGTTAGGCGAACATGAAATTCCCTCATCAGAGGGTGTTCAGCAGAATGACCCACTCGTTCCATTTCTCTTCTGCTTGGAGGTAAGATAACTAACTTCCAGCTTGTGCAGAGAGCTCAACGTCTAGTACCTGCACGATGGCACTCTGGCAGATACAGAAGAGTCTCCGGTAGAGAACCTACAAATGTGAAATCATCACAACCAACCAGGAAATAATCAGAGTTGTGCGAACAATCCTTCCTGAGCACCGCTAGTCATAAGGCCATCGACACAGTCTTCAAGGACAAACTGAATGACCTGAAGAGAATGGAGGAAATAATAAGGGATCTTGATGCCCATGATCCCCTGTATCTCATTACAAGTTGTCACACTCTGCCAAGACTCACTTACTTCCTGAGGTGCACACCCTCTTTTGACAACACTCAACGAATATGACTCACTCCTGAGATCAATCTCTAAGGCACTGAATCTGTCACTGGAAGACCAGCAATGGGATCAGGCAACTCTTCCAGTGCGACTGGGAGGTAAAGGAGTGCGCAAAGCAACGCATGTAGCTTTACCTGCATTTCTGATCTCGTGTTTGGCTTCCAGTGGACTAGTCAAGGAGATTGTCCCCGAACGCTTGAGAAGTGCGGTAGGAGCTCAAGACCCCAGGTTCATTGAAGTAGCCATGCTGTGGGAAACCCTTGTAGGTCCCTCAAGCAGACCAGTTCCTCACAAAGAGCACAAACAATCCCACTGGGCAAACCGACAATGGAAAAAAATTGCCAACACAATACTCACCAACGCTTCGGGAAAGGACGAAGCTCGTCTCCTAGCAGTAGTGAAGGCACCACATTCAGGAGATTTTCTTTTAGCTGTTCCCAGTTCCTCCCTGGGTACTCGACTTTACCCACAGGCAATTCGGATTGTTGCTCTTCGCCTAGCCGCCCCCATACTCACCGAAAATATCTGTATTTGCAAGAGGGCGTCGGCTGATCAATTCAGACTTCATGGTCTCATGTGTCATACATCATAAGGGAAGTAAGCTAGACATGAAGAGGTAAACGACACCATAAAGAGAAGTCTGGCTACAGCCCGTTGCCCAGCCGAACAGGAACCTCAAGTAGAGAGGTCTGACGGAAGTCAAAAGCGTCCTGATGGAATCACTATTCTACCTTGGAAGGATGTTAAGTAGATTGCCTGTGCTGCCACTTTTTCGGACATCTACTTGCCATACTCTGAAGCTGAAGAGGGTGGAGACGCCAGCTACAGGGAGACCCAAAAGATCTGCAAAAAATGAAAGCCTGCCCCCTTGCTATAACTTCATTCCAGTATGTCAGAGATCCTTGGAGCATGAGGCAAGTGTGCTCTAAAGTTTCCCAAAGAGCTGGGTGAAAAGATCGTCACAGGAACTAAGGATCACAGAGCGGCCAGCTTCCTCTTTCAGAGACTTACTGTTGCGATCCAGAGGATCGCATTCGGGGCACATGGCCCACCACCGGGGTGTTGGACGAAGTATTCGAAATGTTGGCTCTGAGGCGAACCAAAACTACATGGGTTCGAGTGCTTTGTTAGTCGCAGTGTTGTTATTGATTAAATACCAGTCGTTCGTGGTTACAATAATATGAATACTGCTTGTGGAGGCTAGTAGACCAAACGGGAAGTAGAATGAAATTAGCTCAGAGTCACTCAAACTAGGGATGTATCGGATGTGAAAAATTTAGATATCCGGTATGCGGATGTGTATACGGATGTCTTACTTACTCATTTTACGGATGCGAATGCTGATGTGGATGTAAGAAATTGTGCGGATGTTCTGGGGATTTCGGATGCGGATGTAAGAAATTGTGCGGATGTTCCGCGGATGTTGATGCGGATGTATATGCGGATATCTGTTTGCTGTGAAATGCGGATGCGGATGCGGATGTAAGAAATTGTGCGGATGTTCCGCAGATGTGGATGCGGATGCGAATATCCGATACATCACTAACTCAAACCACAGTAAGTTCTCGGAACAAGGTAAAACACCTAGCTCTGCTGGGTGCTTGATTCTTGTAGGATTTGGCGGTTCTGTGGGTTAGAGCGTCACGAGATTTTCGCTCACCATGAGGCGGGCCAAAACGACATGGGTTCGAGTCCTTGGCTAGTCAGTGTTGTTATTGATTAAATACCAGTCGTTCGTGGTTACAATGATATAAATACTGCTTGTGGAGGCTAGTACACCAAACGGGTAGTAGAATGAAATTAGCTCAGAGGCACCCACACCATCGTATGCCCTCGGATCAAGGTAAAACACCTAGCTCTCCTTGGTGATTGATTCTTGTAGGATTTGGTGGTCCTGTGGGTTAGAACGTCATGTGATTTTTGCTCACCTTGAGGAAGGCCAAAACGACATGGGTTCGAATATATATATATATATATATATATATATATATATATATATATATATATATATATATATATATATATATATATATATATATATATATATATATATATATATATATGCAAAACAACCACGGGAGTAGAATGATAGCTCTAGGCCTTTCGTGTTGCAATCAACGCATCATCAGGAGCTTGCAAAATTGCAGAAAGGAGGAGGGTGTCCAAGCAAATAAAGTTCCCAGAGGACCGCCTTCACGGGAGTGAGCGAGGGAGGGAGAAAGAAGAGGGTACCGGAAGTGCCTTCAGACACTTCCGGCACTTCAAATTATTAAGCATTTCAAATCTCTTTCCTTGTCCACTGCATGTGGAAGAATTTGATGAAATAACTTGGGTATTGGGAAACATCGTCTGGTTCCGACTAGGCGGCCATACTTATCTGAACAGGTGATATCACAATATGCAGAACTATACCACTGTGAAAATAGTAGAATTCCAAGACCTTTCGTGATTTATATCATTGAGCTAATTAAATTTTGTATTGTTGAGGAAAAGTGTGTGTTTGATGTAGAATTTTACACTCAGAAGTTTAGTATGGCAATGGGAAATCCTCTCTCACTTGTCCTTAGTAATTTTTATGTGGATTTTTTTTAAACTATATTGCTTAAAAAAATCCTTCCCAATTGGGCTAAGTGGTATATATACGTTGATGTTTTATGTCGAATGCCTAAAACTACAGATATATAAACCATTTCCTTATTAAATTAAACATTCTACTTCATTCCATATAAGTAGTGTACAATCACTCAGAGTGGCTCATACTCAGAGTGGCTCAAAATGGCGGCGGTACCCCCCACCAACCCCCCCACCCCCACTTCCGGTCACCCCCCCTTCCCCACTTCCGGTCACCCCCACTTCCGGTCGACCCCCCACTTCCGGTCGGCCCCCCACGCCCCCCAACCCCCCCCACTTCCGTTTTTGTTTTGTTTTATTATTTTTTTTCATCCTTAGCAAACCCGCACCCCTCACCCCCTCACACCCCTGAGACCCTCATCCCTGAGCGGTCTCCTTCCGCGTGCCGCTCGAACCCCGCCCCGCCGCCGCCCGCCCCGCGCCCCGCCCCGCGCCCTTCCGCGTCGAGCCGCCCCGAGCTGCCTTCTGCAGCGCCTTCTGCGGATCGCCTCCGCTCATCGATTTTTTTTTCAATTTTTTATTTTTTTTTCATTTTTTCAAATTTTTCATTTTTTCAATATTACTTCTGATATTTTTTACTTGACCTCTATGGAGAGTCAGAGATATGGGTAACCCTCTATGGGGTAAAAAATTTCTCGATTTCAATAAAAAGAACGAAAAGACTCATTTTTCAATATTCTATCATTCCTCCATCTCCTTGGATCAAGTTCCCTATGGGGTATAATATTTCACAGTTTACTTATTCATCAAAAAAGTCCCGCCCACACCCTCTTGGTGTGTGACGTCACAATATTTCCTCGGACAAGCTTAAACATGAGCTATACTTCCTCTCTTTAAGTTAAAATGAGCTAAAAGAACAAGTTCAATCAAGCGAGCCCAGGTGTGATGCGACGTCATCACTGGGTCGCCAACAAGTTCATTCAAGCGAGCCCAGGTGTGAGGTCACGTGTTGTTTACCCGTGACGTCACAATATTTCCTCGAATCAAGTTTTTGTATAACCCCCTATGGGGTCTCTCTTTAAGTTAAACGAGCTAAAATTATGTTAACACTAATACACATTTTTTCATCATTTATTTATTAATACATATACATTATCGGTTAACAGAGTAAAAAGATACATTTTATTTATTAATACATATATAAATATAAAAAGATACAATTTTCCATGTTTTCAGGTAATATGGTAACCCCTATGGGGTAAGGTAAAAAAAAATTCGATTTCAATAAAAAGAACGAAAAGATAGGCTGACAAGCCTCTCTTTTTTAATCTTTACTGTACATATTTCACCTAAAACTTACTTATAGACTTACAAGTGAATACTCACACTCCTTAACTGAACCTCCTTTGCATCTCACTCTCCCCATTCACCTCACTCACTCACACATGGATACTTAACCCAGGATAACACAAATTTTCAACACTTTGCTCTGCATACACTTTCATTTTTATTAATTATTCACACAATTTTTCACTCATATCCCACAAAGTCACAAATTCACTATTCTACCATGTACAAACCACCTCACACTCCTTAACCAGGATAACAAATTTTCAGATGTTTT
>WNWK01024389.1:0-29815 GCA_009830355.1 Cherax destructor
GTGACGAGGTGTCTGAGGGCACCTTGACGAGTGGGGTTCCACAGGGCCGTTCTAGGACCTGTGCTGTTTTTGGTATATGTGAATGACATAACGGATGGGATAGACTCAGAAGTGTCCCTGTTTGCAGATGGTGGAAGTTAATGAGAAGAATTAAATCAGTCGAGATCAGGCAGGACTAAAGAGACCTGGACAGGCTACAAGCCTGGTCCAGTAATTGGCTCCTTGAATTTAACCCTGCCAAATGCAAAGTCATGAAGATCGGGGAAGGGCAAAGAAGACCGCAGACAGAGTATATAGTCTAGGTGGCCAAAGACAGCAAACCTCACTCAAGGAAAAAGTTCTTGGGGTGAGTATAATACCGAGCACATCTCCTGAGGCACACATCAATCAGATAACTGCTGCAGCATACGGGCGGCTGGCAAACCTAAGAATAGCGTTCCAATACCTCACTAAGGAATCGTTCAAGACTCTGTACACCATATACGTCAGTCCCATACTGGAACCCACACCTGGTCAAGCACGTCAAGAAATTAGAGAAAGTGCAAAGTTTGCAACAAGACTAGTCCTACGAAGAAAGTTTAAGGGAAATCGGCCTGACGACACTAGAGGACAGGAGGGTTAGGGAAGACATGATAACGACATATAAAATACTGCGAGGAATAGATAAGGTGGACAGAGACAGGATGTTCCAGAGAGGGGACACAGAAACAATGGGTCACAATTGGAAGTTGAAGACTCCTATGAGTCAAAGGGATGTTAGGAAGTATTTCTTCAGTCATAGAGTTGTCAGGAAGTGAAATAGCCTAGTAAATGACGTAGTGGAGGCAGGAACCATACATAGTTTTAAGACGAGGTTTGATAAAGCTCATGGAACAGGGAGAGAGAGGACCTAGTAGCAATCAGTGAAGAGGCGGGGCCAGGAGCTATGACTCGACTTTTGCAACCACAAATAGGTGAGTACACACACACACACACACACACACACACACACACACACTCAAACACACACTCAAACACACTCAAACATACACTCAAACACACTCACACACACACACACTCAATCACACACAGTTAAACACACACATGAATGCACACACACACACGAAATCGCACACACAGCACGCAAATACACACGAAATCACACACACACACACACACACACACACACACACACACAATCAAACACACACGAAAGCGCACACACACACGCACACACACACACACACACACACACACACACACACACACACACACACACACGAAAGCACATCCACAATCACATACAGAAGTCCCCCAATGCAACCAAACATTCTAACCCAGTGCTCCCACCAACCTCATTACAAACTCCACCTTCACACCAACCACCCATAGTTCCCCATCAGATCTCCTACTTTCCCAACCCCAACGTAGCCCCAAGACTACAGTTTTAGAAAAGAAGTTGAAGGTTTGGTATACAAATGCAGATGGAATAACAAATAAATGTGAGGAGTTGCATGAAAGAATAAAAGAGACATCCCCAGACATAATAGCACTCACAGAAACGAAACTCACCAGAATGATAACAGATGCAATCTTTCCACCTGGATATCAAATCCTCAGGAAAGATAGAGGAAGCAGCGGGGGAGGAGGAGTTGCACTGCTCATTAAGAACCGGTGGGGATTTGAGGAAGTGGAAGGAATGGATGGAATGGGCGAAAGGGACTACATAGTAGGAACAATCCAGTCTGAGGGCCATAAGGTGGTAATTGCTGTAATGTACAACCCGCCACAGAATTGCAGGCCAAAAGAAGAATACGACGAGAGCAACAGAGCAATGGTAGACACACTAGCCGAGGTGGCCAGAAGAGCTCACATGAGGAGAGCAAAGTTACTAGTTATGGGTGATTTCAATCACAAGGAGATTGATTGGGAAAACCTGGAGCCCCATGGAGGTCTTGAATCATGGAGAGCCAAGATGATGGATGTGTAACAAAAAAAAGCACAATACCGTGACTGGAACAATACACACACAACCCGCACTGGCCGATCTCTTTCTGACAGACTAAAGGAGCACAAAAATAGTGTTAGGCTTGCCGACACTAATAATGCTCTTTTCTGTCATGTCAGAGATCACAGTCATCCCATTGATTGGTCTTCTGCTAAAACTGTCTACCCTACGTCCAACTTTCATAGTCGCCGCCTGGTTGAATCCTCCCTTATACACAACTTTCCCTGTATAAATCTTAGCCCTGGCCTTGTCTCTGTTGATGCTTTCCTCTCTCATTACATTGTTAAATGCTCTAAACTTCAGAACAACCGTGACTTAACCTGATTCCTTCCCTATCTTCTCTTCCCCCTTCTCCTTTTTTCTCCTATGGGTTTTCCTTTCTTTCTTTTCTTTTGCCATGTATTTTCCTTCTTTTTATTCGCTTTTCTTCCCTCTCGTACCACCCTTGCGGACCGCTAGCCTCATTGCAGTGCTCCTTCCCATATGATTGTCTCCTCTACTACCATTACTACTACTACTACTTCCACTACTCCATCATTACCCCACTCTCTTGTACCTTCCCCTGTCTGCCTGCCTATAAATACCCTTCCTCTGTCTCTGTGTGTTAGTGTGACTTTGTAAATGGTCCAAGTCGGGCCGAAACGTCGTCGTAAGCTCCTCTCTTTTATATGTGCGGGTTGTGTGTGTATGATGGATGTGGTACTGGAAAACCTCATGTATCAATATGTTAGAGACACTACCATAGAGAGAGGTGAGGATGATCCAGCAAGACTGGACCTAGTATTCACCTTGAGTAGTTCGGACATCGAGGATATCACGTATAAAAGGCCCCTTCGAGCTAGTGATCATTTGGTTCTGTGTTTTGATTATATAGTTGAGCTACAAGTGGAGAGGGGAGCAGGAAGAGGAAGTGAAAAACGAAACTACAAAAGGGGGGACTACACAGGCATGAGGAACTTCCTACAAGACGTTCAGTGGGAGAGAGAATTGGCAGGAAAACCAGTAAAAGAAATGATGGAATATGTGACAACAAAATGCAGAGAGGCAGAGATGTTTGTTCCCAAGGTAAACAGAAGTAATGGGAAGACCAGAACGAGTCCTTGGTTCACCCAAAGGTGTAGGGAGGCAAAAACTAAGTGCACTTGAGAATGGAAAAAGTACAGAAGACATAGGACCCAGGAAAATAAAGAGATTAGCCGAAGAGCCAGAAACGAATATGCACAGGTAAGAAGGGAGGCTCAGCGACAATACGAAAATGACATAGCATCAAAAGTCAAGTCTGACCAGAAGCTGTTGTATAGCCACATCAGGAGGAAAACAACAGTCAAGGACTAGGTAATCAGGCTGAGGAAGGAAGGTGGGGAGTTCACAAGAAATGACCAAGAGGTATGTGAGGAGCTCAACATGAGATTTAAAGAAGTATTTACAGAGGAGACAGGAAGGACTCCAGGAATTCAGAATAGGGAGGTATACCAACAAGTGCTGGATGAAATAAACAGAACTGAGGAGGAGGTGAAGAAACTGCTATGTGAACTCGATACCTCAAAAGCGGTGGGACCGGACAACATTTCTCCGTGGGTCCTTAGAGAGGGAGCAGATATGTTGAGTATGCCACTAACAAAAATCTTCAACATATCCATTGAAACTGGGCAACTACCTGAGGTGTGGAAGATGACAAATGTAGTCCTAATTTTTAAGAAAGGAGACAGACACGAGGCATTAAACTACAGACCTGTGTCACTAAGGAATCGTTCAAGACTCTGTACACCATATACGTCAGGCCCATACTGGAGTATGCAGCACCAGTTTGGAACCCACACCTGGTCAAGCACGTCAAGAAATTAGTTTGCGACAAGACTAGTCCCAGAGCTAAGGGGTTTGTTCTACGAAGAAAGGTTAAGGGAAATCGGCCTGACGACACTAGAGGACAGGAGGGTTAAGGGAGACATGATAACGACATATAAAATACTGCGAGGAATAGATAAGGTGGACAGAGACAAGATGTTCCAGAGAGGGGACACAGAAACAAGGGGTCACAATTGGAAGTTGAAGACTCCTATGAGTCAAAGGGATGTTAGGAAGTATTTCTTCAGTCATAGATTGTCAGGAAGTGGAATAGCCTAGAAAGTGACGTAGTGGAGGCAGGAACCATACATGGTTTTAAGACGAGGTTTGATAAAGCTCATGGAGCAGGAAGAGAGAGGACCTAGTAGCAATCAGTGAAGAGGCGGGGCCAGGAGCTGTGAATCGACCCCTGCAACCACACATAGGTGAGTACAAATAGGTGAGTACACACACACACACACACACACACACACACACACACACACACACGAAAGCACATACACAGGAAATCACATATACGCGAAAGCACGCACACACTAAAGCACCCACCAACACACACACTGACACTAACGAAAGCACATACGAACACACGAAAGCAACCACTCACTCACACACGAAACCAAAAACACACACACACTCACGCTAATGAGGACAAAACTAACAGGTGTGACCAAGGAAGAAGCTGCAGGATTGGTCTGAATGGTGTCTGTTAGAACTGAAGCCACACAAATGCAAAATCATGAAATTCGGCGAAAAGATGATCTGAGAGTTCTGACTTGGAAATAATGGCCGTAAACCAGAGCAGGATGGCGGGGACGACCTTAGTTCCAAGAATATCACCTGAGGCGCACATCTACTGAATGTCCTCCGAGACTAGCAAATCAAAGGATTGTTTTCAGGAACCTGTGACACGAGTTAATCTCGGCACTATGTAAGAATAATAAAAATAATAATAATAATACGACATATGTCAGACCTATCTTGGGGTATATAGCATCAATGTAGAACCCACTTTTATCATGAAGCTGGGAAAAGTGCAAAGATTTGCAACAAGATTAAAGCTGGAGCTAAGGAGTACGGGCTGTGATGAGAAGTGAAAGAAGCTAAACCTGATAACAAAAGAGGACAGATGGACACGGGGTCATAGCTTTGGGAGAAAGACTGCAAGCATCCCTGAAAAAAGGACTATGGGGTGAGCATAGTTCTGAGCATATCGTCCCAGCTGCATATCAACCAAATACCTACTGGTTCAAAAGCGAGACTAGCAAATCTCAGGATTGCTTTCAGAAACATCTACTAAATAGGAGTCATTTACGTTATTATAAACGACATGTCAGACTATTCTGGAGTACGTAATACCAGTATGGAATCCACATCTGCCAAAATGCCGGGAAAAATGCAAAAGTTTGCAAGAGGATTGGGTCTAGAGTTAGCGGACATGAACTGCGACAAGAAGCTAAAGGAACTAAACCTGATGACATTAGAGGACACATGGGTCAGAGATGATGTAACTACATGCAAAATATTGAGAGGAGCTGATAGTGTGCACAGGCTGAGTCTGTTCGAAACTGAAGGGAACAGTTAGACGTTAAAAACAGGTGAATCAAAGGGATGTTAAGATATATTTTACTTACCTTAGATCAGTCAGAAAGTGGGATGACCTAGACAGCAAAGTATAAGAGGCTGGATCGTTACTTAGTTTTAGGAAAATATAAGACAGGGCTCACACAGTTAGGAGGAATGGGAAATGCAGCAGCAGACAGTAGAGAAGCGAGGCCAGGAGCTGAGACACTTTCTTCCACATATAAGCGTGTACATATAAACATGTATATGCATACAAACACAAACCAAACAGCACAAGACTAAATAAGAATATGAAGACTATGATATCATTCAAAGTATTGAATGATACCACAGCAGAAGCAGCAAAAAGAGCTCATAGGACAAACACAAAGCAACTAATCAAAGGGGGACATCAACCATACAGACATGGACGATGAGTAGAAACCTGGAAGGCTAAGATGACGAGGTGCTACGAAATGCTGCATGTGTCAGAATGTTAAGAACGAGAGAGAGAGAGAGAGAGAGAGAGAGAGAGAGAGAGAGAGAGAGAGAGAGAGAGAGAGAGAGAGAGAGAGAGAGAGAGACAGACGAGACAGACAGACAGACAGACAGACAGACAGACAGACAGACAGAATCTAATATTTATCAAATATTTATCGTCAGTGCAACAGATAAAAGTGAATTAGAATACGAGAGGCCTCTTGGTGCTTGTGATCAAACAGTAACGAATTTCTAATAAATTAGGGAAGCAAAGATTATGAGAAGAATAAGACGGAGGACAGAAGAAAACATCTTTCAGAAGAGGAAACTTTACAGAAATGAGAAAATTCTCGTCTACAGAACAATAGGAAAGGGAACAGGAATTAAAGTCAATAGGTGAGATGATGAAGTACCTAACTGGGAGGCAAAGGAGAACATCTTACCAGAAGGTGAAGAGCAAAGATTCAGGGAAAAAATAAGAAAACACTAGGAGCAAGAAAAATCTGTTGAAAGATAAGGGAATGAGGAAACAGGAGTGAACAAGAACCAGAAACGAATATTTAAGGGTAAGAGGAAAAGCTGAGTAATAAGAATGGTACAGCAGCAAAAGCCAAGTCTAAACCGGAACCGTTTCACAGTCAAAACAAAAGAAAGACGACAGTAAAAGATACAACTATAGGAGAAAAGAGAAAAGATCGCGAGAAACGGCAAGAGAATCTGTGAAAAATTAAACGAACGGCTTGCAGGGGTGTTCCCAGTAGAAACAAGGGTAACAACACGGAGTTAAAGAGGAAGAATACACTAACAAATACTGGGCACAATTTTCACAATACGAGTGAAGGTGGAAAAACTTTTGATTGAGCAGAATTTATGGAGGCAATACCACCTGATAAATTGTTACCATGGATTCTGAGAGAGAGAGAGAGAACCACAAGCTAAAATGTGCAAGTCAATGGATACGGAACCGTTGGCAGAAATCTGGAAGACAGTGATTGTATTTCTTAAAGACAGTGATTGTAATCACTGTCTTTAAGAAATGAGAGACAGAAAGCGTTAAACTCCGCATCAGTATATAAGTGTAACTGTTGACCAGTGATAATATGACAGTTAATGTAGAAGCCTCAGAGGGAGAAGGAAGAGGAGGGCGTTGTTTATCAATGAAAATAATGCATCATTAACTGTACACTCAGCGACTGTGGTCAAGTGAAAAATCAGGAAGAGGTGCATTGAGCAGAGCACAGCAGGAGGCCTACTGGACAATACCATATTTTGTTTCGGTTACTCTATGGTAATATGGAAGATGAGTGAAGCCAAGGTGAAAATGCAGCTATTCTGAATGATGATGCTGAATAGTTTGATAGATGAGGACTCCAGATATTGCCTTCTACAGGTGTGCCTTGAAGGGTTCGTTTATTGCTCCTCTTATCTCCTATACCTTCAACTTCTCTTAGAACATTACACAAAGGTTCTTTATTCTCCATCTTCCCTACCATGTGTCTTGCATTTTATATTGTGGTCACTCACTCTTTTTCCCTTTTCCACAGTTACCTTTAGCTTCTCCTTCACATTCCTTATGATCAAAAGATATCTTTTATGCTACTCCTCTTCCGCTATGCAACTGCTCTAAATCCTGTTAAAATCAATACTTGCACTTGCGACCTACATCCTCCTCTCAACCTTATTATCTCCTACTCATTTTTAACTCATCTTTAGCTTATGCTAGAGCCAGCAGTCACTCAACTGTACATATTAATTAACATTAGCAAAAATTACTTGTCGGTAGACATTTGGCCCATTGTGTGTGTGTGTGAACTCACCTTTTTGTACTCACCTTTTTGTGGTTGCAGGTGTCGATTCATAGCTCCTGGCCCCGCCTCTTCGCTAGTTACTATTAGGTACACTCCATGTTCCAAGAGAATTATCGTACCTCATCTTAAAGCTATTTATAGTTCCTGCCTCCACTTCTTCACTCTCCAGATTGTTCCACTTTCTGACAACTCTAAGGCTGAAGAAATACTTCTTACCATCCCTATTACTCATCTGAGTTTTCAACATCCAGTTAAGTCTTCTTGTTCCTGTGTCTCACCTCTGAAAAATTCTGGCCCTATCCACCGTGTCAATTCCTCTCAGTATTTTATTCGTTGTTATTATGTCCCTCCTCTTGTAGAATAGATGATTGTGTGTTTAAGACTGATCAGTTAATTATCCAAATAGGTCATTAGCTGAATCCAATCCAAGAACCTGCCATCACATACCTAGATAATCTGGATTACATAACTCTGCTTCAACACAGGGGAATGTGTTCCTGGGTGTAGCCCTGTCTCTGGGTGTCCTGAAGGAGCGTAGTTGGACCCTTCATGAAACCCAGTACTCATTATCATACATATAAATGCACATTCAAAAGTATTGGTAACATAACCTTACCGTCATGATGTGTGGGGCCCGAAGGATGGGTAATACTTCAGGAATCCCACGAGTTACCATTAACACCCAGATGTGTGGGGCCTGAAGAGGTACACTCAGTACAGTACTTATGTGATGTGGCAAGTGGAATATTAGTGAGTTCATTCACGATGAGCCTAGGAGTGAACAGAACAATAATGTCAGATGTTCTCGATCACGGTACATACACCTAGAGTCGAAGATGGAATATTAGATGTTACATTCACCTTGTACAAGATTCGCTAGGATGGACAATATTAGTGTTCATCACTGTACAAGTTTAGGAGCGAACAATATTAGTGTTCATCACTGTACAAGCCTAGAGTACAATATTAGTGTTCACACTGTCAAGGAGTGATACAATTTAGTGATTTATCACTGTACAAACTCTGGAGTGCAACAATATTAGTGTTCTTCACTGTACAATCCTTCTTAGGAGCGAACAATATTAGTGTTCATCACTGTACAAGCCTAGGAGTGAACAATATTAGTGTTCTTCACTGTACAATCCTAGGAGTGAACAATATTAGTGTTCTTCACTGTACAATCCTAGGAGTGAACAATATTAGTGTTCTTCACTGTACAACTTAGAGGAACAATATTAGTGTTTTCACTGTACAATCCTTAGAGTGAACAATATTAGTGTTTCTCACTGTACAATCCTAGGAGTGAACAATATTAGTGTGTTCACTGTACAACTTTGGGAAAATATTAGTGCTCACTACAATCCTTGGAGAACAATAGTGTTCTTCACTGTACAATCCTAGGAGTGAACAATATTAGTGTTCTTCACTGTACAATCCTTGGAGTGAACAATATTAGTGTTCTTCACTGTACAATCCTTGGAGTGAACAATATTAGTGTGCTTCACTGTACAATCCTTGGAGTGAACAATATTAGTGTTCTTCACTGTACAATCCTAGGAGTGAACAATATTAGTGTGTTCACTGTACAATCCTAGGAGTGAACAATATTAGTGTGCTTCACTGTACAATCCTAGGAGTGAACAATATTAGTGTGCTTCACTGTACAACCTTGGAGTGAACAATAGTGTGCCACTGTACAACCTTGAGGAACAATATTAGTGTTGTTTACTGTACAATCCTAGGATGAACAATATTAGTGTGCTTCATTGCACACCTGAGTAGTGAACAATATTAGTGTTCACCACCTGGTGAACAATATGGGTTCACTGTACAATCCTAGGAGTGAACAATATTAGTGTGCTTCACTGTACAATCCTAGGAGTGAACAATAAGGGAAAGTCGCCCGGCGTTACAAGATGGTCTGTCACCTGGCGGCGTCACTTAGTTTTTTGTGACTGCCCCAGCATGGCTAGTTGTCCACGCTGGTAGCTGCCCCAGCATGGCTAGTTGTCCACGCTGGTAGCTGCCCCAGCATGGCTAGTTGTCCACGCTGGTAGCTGCCCCAGCATGGCTAGTTATCCACGCTGGTAGCTGCCCCAGCATGGCTAGTTGTCCACCCTGGTAGCTGCCCCAGCATGGCTAGTTGTCCACCCTGGTAGCTGCCCCAGCATGGCTACTTGTCCACGCTGGTAGCTGCCCCAGCATGGCTAGTTGTCCACCCTGGTAGCTGCCCCAGCATGGCTAGTTGTCCACGCTGGTAGCTGCCCCAGCATGGCTAGTTGTCCACCCTGGTAGCTGCCCCAGCATGGCTAGTTGTCCACCCTGGTAGCTGCCCCAGCATGGCTAGTTGTCCACGCTGGTAGCTGCCCTAGCATGGCTAGTTGTCCACCCTGGTAGCTGCCCCAGCAGGGCTAATTGTCCACCCTGGTAGCTGCCCCAGCATGGCTAGTTGTCCACCCTGGTAGCTGCCCCAGCATGGCTAGTTGTCCACGCTGGTAGCTGCCCTGCATGGCTAGTTGTCCACGCTGGTGCTGCCCCAGCATGGCTAGTTGTCCACGCTGGTAGCTGCCACAGCATGGCTAGTTGTCCACCCTGGTAGCTGCCCCAGCATGGCTAGTTGTCCACGCTGGTAGCTGCCCCAGCATGGCTAGTTGTCCACCCTGGAAGCTGCCCACATGGCTATTGTACGCATAGCTGCCTAGCATGGCTAGTTGTCACCCGGTAGCCGCCCCAGCATGGCTAGTTGTCCACGCTGGTAGCTGCCCCAGCATGGCTAGTTGTCCACCCTGGTAGCTGCCCCAGCATGGCTAGTTGTCCACGCTGGTAGCTGCCCCAGCATGGCTAGTTGTCCACCCTGGTAGCTGCCCCAGCATGGCTAGTTGTCCACCCTGGTAGCTGCCCCAGCATAGCTAGTTGTCCACCGTGGTAGCCCCAGCATGGCTAGTTGTCCACGCTGGTAGCTGCCCTAGCATGGCTAGTTGGTCCACCCTGGTAGCTGCCCCAGCATGGCTAGTTGTCCACCATGGTAGCTGCCCTAGCATAGCTAGTTGTCCACCTTGGTAGCTGCCCCAGCATAGCTAGCTGTCCACCCTGGGTAGCTGCCCCAGCATGGCTAGTTGTCCACGCTGGTAGCTGCCCCAGCATGGCTAGTTGTCCACGCTGGTAGCTGAACCAGCATGGCTAATTGTCCACCCTGGTAGCTGCCCCAGCATGGCTAGTTGTCCACGCTGGTAGCTGCCCCAGCATGGCTAGTTGTCCACGCTGGTAGCGGCCCCAGCATGGCTAGTTGTCCACCCTGGTAGCTGCCCCAGCATGGCCTAGTTGTCCACGCTGGTAGCTGCCCCAGCATGGCTAGTTGTCCACCTGTAGCTGCCCCAGCATGGCTAGTTGTCCACGCTGGTAGCTGCCCCAGCATGGCTAGTTGTCCACGCTGGTAGCTGACCCAGCATGGCTAGTTGTCCACCCTGGTAGCCCCAGCATGGCTAGTTGTCAACCCTGGTAGCTGCCCCAGCATGGCTAGTTGTCCACGCTGGTAGCTGCCCTAGCATGGCTAGTTGTCCACCCCTGGTAGCTGCCCCAGCATGGCTAGGGGTTGTCCACTCCTGGTAGCTGCACCAGCATGGCTAGTTGTCCACCCTGGTAGCTGCCCCAGCATGGCTAGTTGTCCAACCTGGTAGCTGCCCCAGCATGGCTAGTTGTCCACCCTGGTAGCTGCCCCAGCATGGTTAGCTGTCCACGCTGGTAGCTGCCCCAGCATGGATAGTTGTCCACCCTGGTAGCTGCCCCAGCATGGCTAGTTGTCCACGATGGTAGCTGCCCCAGCATGGCTAGTTGTCCACCGTAGCGTTCCCAGCATGGCTAGTTGTCCACGTGCTGGTAGCTGCCCTAGCATGGTTAGTTGTCTCACCCTGGTAGCTGCCCCAGCTTGGCTAGTTGTCCACCCTGGTAGCTGCCCCAGCATGGTTAGCTGTCCACTCCTGGTAGCTGCCCCAGCATGGCTAGTTGTCCACCCTGGTAGCTGCCCCAGCATGGCTAGTTGTCCACGCTGCAGCTGCCCCAGCATGGCTAGTTGTCCACCCTGGTAGCTGCCCAAGCATGGCTAGTTGTCCACCCTGGTAGCTGCCTCAGCATGGCTAGTTGTCCACGCTGGTAGCTGCCTCTAGCATGGCTATTGTCCACCCTGGTAGCTGCCTCAGCATGGCTAGTCGTCCACTCCTAATAGCTGCCCCCAGCATGGCTAGTTGTCCACTCCTGGTAGCTGCCCCAGCATAGCTAGTCGTCCACCCTGGTAGCTGCCCCAGCATGGCTAGTTGTTCACCCTGGTAGCTGCCTCCCAGCATGGCTAGTTGTCCACCCTGGTAGCTGCCCCAGCATGGCTAGTTGTCCACCCTGGTAGCTGCCCCAGCATGGCTAGTTAACCACGCTGGTAGCTTCCCAGCATGGCTAGTTGTCCACCTGTAGCTGCTCTAGCATGGCTAATTGTCCACCTTGGTAGCTGCCCCAGCATGGTTAGTTGTCCACGCTGGTAGCTGCCCCCAGCATGGCTAGTTGTCCACCCTGGTAGCTGCCCCAGCATGGCTAGCTGTCCACGCTGGTAGCTGCCCCAGCATGGTTGGTTGTCCACGCTGGTAGCTGCCCCAGCATGGCTAGTTGTCCACGCTGGTAGCTGCCCCAGCATGGCTAGTTGTCCACGTGCTGGTAGTTGCCCCAGCATGGCTAGATGTCCACGCTGGTAGCTGCCCCAGCATGGTTAGTTGTCCACGCTGGTAGCTGCCCCAACATGGCTAGTTGTCCACCCTGGTAGATGCCCAGCATGGCTAGTTGTCCAATCTGGTAGCTGCCACAGCATGGCTAGTTGTCCACGCTGGTAGCTGTCCCAGCATGGCTAGTTGTCCACCCTGGTAGCTGCCCCAGCATGGTTAGTTGTCCACGCCGGTAGAGTTTTGCTCCAGCATGGCTAGTTGTCCACGCTGGTAGCCGCCCCAGCATGGCTAGTTGTCCACGCTGGTAGCTGCCCCAGCATGGCTAGTTGTCCACCCTGGTAGCTGGCCAGCATGGCTAGTTGTCCACCCTGGTAGCTGCCTCAGCATGGCTAATTGTCCACCTTGGTAGCTGCCCCCAGCATGACTAGTTGTCCACGCTGGTAGCTGCCCCAGCACATGGCTAGTTGTCCACCCTGGTAGCCGCCCCAGCAATGCTAGTTGTCCACGCTGGTAGCTGCCAGCATGGCTAGTTGTCCACGCTGGTAGCTGCCCCAGCATGGCTAGCTGTCCACGCTGGTAGCTGCCCCAGCATGGCTAGCTGTCCACGCTGGTAGCCGCCCCAGCATGGCTAGTTGTCCACGCTGGTAGCCGCCCCAACATGGCTAGTTGTCCACCCTGGTAGATGCCCCAGCATGGCTAGTTGTCCACCCTGGTAGCTGCCCCAGCATAGCTAGTTGTCCACGCTGGTAGCTGTCCCAGCATGGCTAGTTGTCCACCCTGGTAGCTGCCCCAGCATGGCTAGTTGTCCACGCTGGTAGCTGCCTCAGCATGGTTAGTTGTCCACGCTGGTAGCCGCCCCAGCATGGCTAGCTGTCCACGCGGGTAGCCGCCCCAGCATGGCTAGCTTGTCCACGCTGGTAGGTGCCCCAGTTACGGTTAGTTGTCCACGCTGGTAGCTGCCCCAACATGGCTCGTTGTCCACGCTGGTAGCTGCCCCAACATGGCTAGTTGTCCACGCTGGTAGCTGCCCCAGCATGGCTAGTTGTCCACCCTGGTAGCTGCTCCCAGCATGGTTGTCCACCCCGGTAGCCGCCCCAGCATGGCTAGTTTTCCAATTCCTGGTAGCTGCCCCAGCATGGCTAGTTGTCCACGCTGGTAGCTGCCCCCAACATGGCTAGTTGTCCACGCTGGTAGCTGCCCCAGCATGGCTAGTTGTCCACGCTGGTAGCTGCCCCAGCATGGCTAGTTGTCCACCCTGGTAGCTGCCCCAGCATGGCTAGTTGTCCACCCTGGTAGCTGCCCCAGCATGGCTAGTTGTCCACCCTGGTAGCTGCCCCAGCATGGCTAGTTGTCCACGTTTGTAGCTGCCCTAGCATAGCTAGTTGTCCACGCTGGTAGCTGCCCCAGCATTGGCTAGTTGTCCACGCTGGTAGCTCCCAGCATGGCTAGTTAACCACGCTGGTAGGTGCCCAGCATGGCTAGTTGTCCACGCTGGTAGCTGCCCCAACATGGCTAGTTGTCCACGCTGGTAGCCGCCCCAACATGGCTAGTTGTCCACGCTGGTAGCTGCCCCAGCATGGCTAGTTGTCCACCCTGGTAGCTGCCCCAGCATGGCTAGTTGTCCACCATGCAGCTGCCCCAGCATGGCTAGTTTTCCACCCTGCAGCTGCCCCTGCATGGCTAGTTGTCCACGTTGGTAGCTGCCCCAGCATGGCTAGTTGTCCACGCTGGTAGCGAACCGAAACGCAGTTATGAGTTTCCGTCTCTTAAGTACTTCGTTATTTGTGTATTGTCTCCAACTACACCATTTTTGACTTTTTATTTTTCTATTCCTTTACGATATCCCTGAATGCACTGGGATACTGCCTAGTGGCGAATGCAGTTCAGTATATAGTCAAGGCAGAGGTGTGTCCATACCGGTCTCCATCTTGTCACTCTACGCACAACGCTGTTTAACTTAATTCTCCCATCAAATATTCACATCATTCAGTAAATAACGTATGTTTGAGTCATTCAAATACATAGATGAAAGGAAGTCAGTTCTCTCCACTAGATTTAATATGTACACATATGTACCTCTCTTTGTTCTAGTTCCTTATACCAAGCGTCACCCTCAGAATATAAAATAAAAAGAAATCGAATCTAAGAGCAACAGAAGATGATTTCAGTATTAATATATATTTTAAGCTTCAACACTAGTATGTGTTTGGTTCAATTGTTTATGATATTAATTTCATAGATTTTAGAAAAACTTTTTTATTGTAATTCAAAACCAGTGAAAGATGTGTAACAATAAACCATTGTATTCAGACTTTCTATGTTATACAGAAACGTTCTTAAAATTGCTAGTGTATTTTTTTTAAACTTTCAAAGGAATATTTTTTTTGTGTTTAAATTATTACGCCTCACTTACAGTAGTCTTTTATTAAAAGTATTCGTGTTATTCATCTATTTATAGAACATCGTTTGAATTAGGAAAGACAATTTTCAATAATAATTTACAGCAGCTCCAAATAAATGCCTTTTGAAAATCTAGGCCACCACCTGTTGGATGTGGAGATCTTACATCCTGATTCTGTCCCTCAGTCTGTTGCCTGTGATAAAGCGGACACTTGCAGCTGTAACATGTTTTTGTTGTTAGCATATGGGGAGGAGGGTGTAGATTCGCCGGAAAAAAACCTGAAACCCGGCCCGGGCCCTTTCCAGATGGTGACCCGGGCCTTGGCTCCCTGTCTTGGAAGTGTCTGAGACCTATGTCTCCCATGGGGAGGTACAAGTACCCCTCATCGCCTGTGACCAATTGTCCCCAGGCCTAGCCACCGTTCCCCACCCACACGGGGCCTGTAGGGAGAAGCAGTCTCTGGTCTGCCATCTTCCCGCTACAAGCTTTGTCCAGTAACTGGCTTCCTGAATTTAACCCTGCCATATGTAAAGTCATGAAGATCGGGGAAGGGGCAAAGAAGACCGCAGACAGAGTATAGTCTAGGTATTAAAGACTGCAAACCTCACCAAGGAAAAAGATCTTGGGGGTGAGAGCAATACCGAGCACATCTCCTGAGGCACACGTCAATCAGATAACTGCTGCAGCATACAAGTGGCTGGCAAACCTAAGAATAGCGTTCCAATACCTCACTAAGGAATCATTCAAGGCTCTGTACACCATATACGTCAGGCCCATACTGGAGTATGCAGCACCAGTTTGGAACCCACACCTGGTCAAGCACGTCAAGAAATTAGAGAAAGCGGCAAAGGATTGCAACAAGACTAGTCCCAGCTAAGGGGATTGTCCTACGAAGAAAGGTTAAGGGAAATCGGCCTGACGACACTAGAGGACAGGAGGGTTAGGGAAGACATGATAACGACATAAAATACTGCGAGGAATAGATAAGGTGGACAGAGACAGGATGTTCCAGAGAGGGGACAGAAACAAGGGGTCACAATTTAAAGTTGAAGACTCCTATGAGTCAAAGGGATGTTAGGAAGTATTTCTTCAGTCATAGAGTTGTCAGGAAGTGGAATAGCCTAGAAAGCGACATAGTGGAGGCAGGAACCATACATAGTTTTAAGACGAGGTTTGATAAAGCTCATGGAGCAGGGAGAGAGAGGACCTATAGCAATCAGTGAAGAGGCGAAGCCAGAGCCATGACTCGACCCCTGCAACCACAACAGGTGAGTACAAATAGGTGAGTACGCACACACACACACACACACACACACACACACACACACACACACACACACAAGTTTAATAGTCTAGCAAGTGATGTAGTGGAGGCAGAACCGTCTATAGCTTTAAGACGAGGTATGATAGCTCATGGAGCAGGGAGAGAGAACCTATAGAGATCGGTGAAGAGGCATGACCAGAGTGTGTCTCTGAGCCCTGCAGCCACAAATAGGTGAGTACACTCAGGACAGGAGGGATAGGGGGCACATAATAACGACGTATAAAATACTGAGAGGAATTGACAAGGTGGACAGGGCCAGAATGTTTCAGAGATGGGACACAGAAACAGAGGACACAACTGGAAGTCAGAACTCAGATGAGCCGTGTAGGATGTTATGAAGTATTTCTTCAGCCATTGTGTTGTCAGAAAATTGAACACTCTGAGAGTGAAGAATTGGAAGCAAGATCCTTCACTACTTCAGGAAAGGAAGATGAGGTACGATAAGGCTCTTGGAGCAGAGAGAAAGAGAGTGGACCCAGTAGTAACTAGTGAAGAGGCGGGGCCAGGAGCTGTGACTCGATTCTTGCAACCACAAATAGGTGAGTATAGATAGGTAAGTACACACAGGACAAACAGGAATAAACATCGAAGACAAGAAGTGCATCATTACAGCAAGCACTATTAGTTACCTTACTTACCTTGGTGCACTATTCTTAGACAAACAAAAACAAACAAAACCCAAATGATAACCTCAACACAACCAGCATCACTACAATATAAGTACTGCTAATATGCAGACTTGTGAAACTTGTTTAACAGTTCCTAAAAGTAAGAAATTGCACTATTGCAACACACCGCTGGCCACACCGGTCTTGATACACATTGTACCTCTATACCATACAACCTGGATAATATCGAAACGCTACTCCTCACAAAATATTGCCACATAATGACACTGATTAATTACATTCTCCAGGGGAGGCTGAAGGGAGGACTTAGTGAGGAAAGACGACAGGTGGAGGAAATGACAGAAGGTGAATAACTTCAGGCACCAAAATGTTACGGACACAGTCAGAGAAAGAGAGAGAGAGAGAGAGAGAGAGAGAGAGAGAGAGAGAGAGAGAGAGAGAGAGAGAGAGAGAGAGAGAGAGAGAGAGAGAGAGACAGACAGACAGACAGACAGACAGACACAGATGGAAACAGAGAAAGGAGAGAAGATAAACCCATAAGGCTGGATCTTGTATTTACTCAGAGTGGTTTCGATATAGGTGATATTACATACAAACACCCTCAGTGTTAGTGATCACATACTCAGCTTTTAGACTTTAAAGAACAGGTGGTTGAAAACAACCTGGGAAAAAGAGAGAGGAAGCCAAACTTCAAAAGAGGCGACTACACCCAGAGGTATTGAGAGGCAAAAGCCAAGTGTGCAAGAACATGAAAAATTATAGAAGGCAAAGAACTCAGGAAAACAAGGAATTGATCAAAATATCCAGATGGATAAGGAGGGAGGCCCAGCAGCAATTTGAGAATGACATAGCATCGAAAGCCAAATCTGACGCAAATTTGTCACAGCCACATCAGGAGGAAAACAAGAGTGAAGGACCAGGTAATCAGGCTGAAGAAGGAAAGGGGGAGCCTATAAAGAATGGCCAGGAAGTATGTGAAGAGCTCAGCACGAGATTTTAGAGAGGTATTCTCAGAGGAGACAGAAAGGCTTCCAGCTAACTGAGGTGATAGAGTACGCCAGGAAAGTGTTGGCTACAATACACACACCTGGGGAGGAGGTAAACTGCCAAGTGTGTTAGATTCCTCGAAGGCGGTGAGAACAGATTATATCTGTCTATGGGTTCTGAGAGAGACTGAGCAGAGCCATGTGTGTACTATCATCAACACCTTTCAATAAATCTGTCGAAAGAGGGCAAGTGCTAGAGGTGTGAAAACAGCAGATGTAGTCCCATTCTTGAAGAAAGGAGAGGACAGGCAGTATTAAACTAAAGAGGAGTATCACTGACATGTATAGTATGTGAATATTGAGAGAATATTATCAGAAGATAGAGCATCTAGAGAGAGTAAATGACAACAGACATGACAAATTCAGCACGGCTTCAGGGACGAAAAATCCACTGGAGTTCTATGACAAGGTAACAGAAGTAATACAGAAAAGAGAAGGATGGAAGATTACTTTCTTGGCATTTTCTACCGCACAAGAGGGTGGTATAAATGAGTATGTCGTAATGGGATGCATTTGTTGAGTAGGGCCTTTACAAGGGTCAGTACTAGGGCCGGTGCTGTTTCTTGTATAAGTGGATGACATGATAAACGCATAGCTACAGGTGTCCCTGTTCGGCAGAAGACGTGAAACCAGTGAGAATAAAAGCGGTCGAGGACTTGGAAAGGCAACAAAAGATTCAGATGGCCAAGCCTGTTTGGGGAAAAACAAAGAACACCGCAGACGGAGTATGAGTTCGGGAGACAGCATGTGCTTCCCATTCAAGAAGAAGGATGAGTATTATTCTGAGCACATTTCCTGAGGCGCACATTATCCCAATAACTGCAGCAGCATATATGTGCCTTGCAAACCTAAAAATAGCTTTTTGACATAAAATTAAGTAGTAAATTACGACAGTTAATACCGTGTATGCCAGGCTATATTAGAGTACGCATCAGTATGGAACCTACACGAGGTCAAGCACATCAAGAAATTGACAAAGTGTAAAGGTTTGCAAATAAGACTAAGTCCAGAGCTAAGGGGTATTTGCGAGGAAAGAATAAGGGAGCTCAAACTGGATAGCACTGGAGGACAGAAGGGATAGGGCATAAGAAGACGATGTGACAAAATACTGAAAAAAATTGACAAGATGAACATTGACAAAAATGTTTCAGAGATAGAACACAGGAACAAGGGACTATATCTGGAAGCTGAAAACTTAGATGAGTCATAGGATTATTTAGAAGAATTTCTCTCAACCTTAGAGTTGTGAGGAAGTGCAACAATATGGAGAGTGACGTAGCGGAAGCAGGACCTATTTGTAGCTTTAAGAAGAGGTGGTATGACACAGTTCTACAGTGAGAGAGTGAAACTTATAGCGACCAGCAGATAGGCGGGGCAAGCAAATATGACTAAACCTTGCAACCACAAACATGTGAGTACAAATAGGTGAGCGCACACACACACACACACACACACACACCGATGTCACTGACAGGCATAGTATGTAAAGTCATGGAGAAGGTTATCAGAAGAGTGGTGGAGCGCCTAGAAAGGAATGGGCTAATACATGACAACAAGTACGGCTTAGCGATGGGAAATCATGTATCACAAACCTACTGAGTTCTACGATAAGTTAACAGAAGTAAGACAGGACAGAGGGATGGGTAGACTGCATCTTTTTTGGGCTGTAAGATGAAGGACACGGTACCAGACACGGTACCACACAAGAGACTGGTTGAAAAGCTAGAGGGGCAGGCAGGAATAGTAAGGAAAACTCCTGCAACGAATCATTGAATACCTGACTTAAAACCGGAAGAGATATTGACCTAGTAACGACTAGCGATGAGGCGGGACCAGGAGCTGAGATTCGGCCCTGCCGATAGATATTGAGAGTAAACAGTCTGTTTACCCTTCTGGTGGGAGTCCAACTGCTCGATAACGAATGGAAGATCTATGTTGACTAGTAAAACAAGCCCACTTGTTGAAATTCCATAAAATATCAGATATACTATAACACAGCTTTCAGCAAATTACTAATATCTTCATTCTAAATACCTGACTTTACCCCTCGAGATCTGCAGCCACTGACATAGCAACATCTGAGCACACAGTGATGGCTGCTCTTGACTAACTGCTGCCGGCGAGGTGCTGTCATGGCATGTCATGTCATGGCATGTCATGTCATGTCATGCCTCCTGTGTTTACATTGCCTTTTAAAAAAACCTTTATTATTATTTACAGTACTAGTTTCCTAAATTGATTCTCTATTATATTTTTCAAAATTTATAACAGAATTATTCAAACCTTTATGCTAAACCTTGGCCTAAGAGAATAAGAGAATAAGAGGAATAAGAAAGAGAGAGAGAGAGAGAGAGAGAGAGAGAGAGAGAGAGAGAGAGAGAGAGAGAGAGAGAGAGAGAGAGAGAGAGAGAGAGAGAGAGAGAGAGAGAGAGAGAGGGGGAGGGAGGGAGAGACAGAGATTTGTTTAGACAAATATTTCACTTGCTTAATGCAAGATTCACCCAAATAGAAACTTAAAAATCCCTAGCACTAAATAGAGCCATTTCTGAAAAATATGTTACAATCTGCACGCAGGAATTATATATAATCCTGGTTTAAAGGCATCGTTGCTTCTCACATAAAAGTTTAAGAATCCATCGTAATCTCTTAGTACATGTATTATCTCAGGCATAAGCTACTTGTATATGAAAGGCATTAAGGTGTGTCTTGACAATCTCAAGTCACAATTTTTAGAGTATGGTGCTGTTGAAGTATGCCGACAGAAGTGGGACTAGTGTGATTTACCAGGTAACTTTGAATGATGGCTAATGCAAAAACATTAAGAGGAAGGAAAAGAAAAGTAAATTAGAACAACAGAAAAATATGAATGAGAAATAGGCATATCTCTCTCTCATATTTTTTCATAATGATCTTTACTGCTTAGGTTAAGAGTTCCTCCTTTAATTACAATCTACTTTATTTTGTCGATGTCATTATCCTGTTCGATCATGTTCCAGATTCAAGTCATACTTCTTGGAATTAATGATCTCAGATGTGCTGATGTTTTGAGGACACAGCCAGGGTGTAGTTGCTGCTTTTTTGTTAGTGTTGTGAATAAAATCTGTCTCGTTGTCCATGAAGTGGAGCGAAGTGTAGACCACTGACAACATTGGACTTGTAGATAGTAGTATGACCACCCACATCTCTTCGGTGTTAGGCTCTGCTGAAATGACTGATCTATCCAGATTGGGTCCAGGCGAGATGAAGCGTCTTACTCTGTTCTCTTTTCGTCAAGAAGTTGTAGATGAGACGGGTATAAGAAATCCTTGATAGTAGAGCTCAAGGCGTGAGCACACATGTGCCTCGTATAGAGCATTGTAGCCTTCTAATATCGAGCAGGTGTGAGACACCTTGCAGCTACTGTCTTAGCAACCTTTCTCTTGCAAGATTTACGTGATTCCTCTTATACATTTTTGATCAAATTCCTGCTACCTAGCATTCTAATTCTCATCCTTGTATTCCAACACACTCCCATTCATTCTTACTATGCTCCAGCATTACCATTATGGTAAATAGAGACAATCATCATTTGTGTTTTCTCTGAAGCAAATGTAACTTGCCATCACATTCTTCAAGCTGATATTGCTGTAATCTGCGATTGATGTAACTGAAGGCGCCTGACATTTCCTCTTGAATACATAAATGTGAAAGTACAGTCATTTGCTCATCTGCATAGCCATGGGATTTGGAGATGAACTGAAGGCTATTGACGTATCCAGGCATTCCATAACAAAGGTCAAATACACTTAGTCTGTGAAACGCTGGTACTGATTAAATTTATGTTGACTCTTATTTTCCTTGTTGATTCTCTCTCTCTCTTTTTATTTACACAATAGTTTTATTTACATGCTAAGAGCTGTTACCTACTCCAGCTTATTTGAAAACCTTGTTATTGTAATGAGACACAAATAGGAATAGGACACAGTTTATATGTGGACGAGTGATTTCATTTGGTCAACTGACTTTACTTTATCGATGTCATTATACATTGTGAACATGCTAAGAATTAATTATCTCACATGAAGTGATGTTGTTGAGACGTTGCATCCTCTTCTGTAGAGCTGATGCGAAATACGTCGGAGTGCTGTAAGCTGCCAGGCCGCTTTGTTTGCAAGATTTCCAACGTGGTTCTTCATAATCAGTTTGTAGTCAAATTTTATCCCAAGGATATCAACTTCATCCTCGGGTGCCAACACTTCCCCATTCATTCTTACCACAACTCCGGCATTACCATAGTGGTGCCTAAAGACCATTCTCATTTGTGTTTTCTCAGGAACAAATGTGACTTGCCATCGTTTTCCCAGGCTGATACATCGGTAAGCTGATAATTGATGTAACATAGAGCAACTAGCACTTCCTCTTTAGGAGTAATGTCAGAGTACATTTGTCTGTATATACATGGACTTGAGACGAATTGAAGAAAGTCATTGAAGTGAATATTCCATAACAGTGGCCCAAGAACACTTCCATATGGAAAACGTAGCAAATACAGCATCTTGTTGGCTTTGTCCCATTTAGAACGACTACTAGTGCTTGTAGTTACATTTGCCAAGAGTCCCTGGTGCCATATTCGGTCGAGTTCTTCTACACAGCTGACCTTGGATTTTTCCAGTGACTGGTGCCATAGTGACGGTCATAAATAAGCTACACTTGTCTGTCGCTGCTGATTTCCACTCTGCTCTTCATTTTATAAACAGGAACTACAATTGCCTCTTTCCACAGCAGAGAAAGACATATAAACTGTGCTAAGAAGTGCTGATAGCTGGGAGCTATAGGACGCTGGGTGGTCTGCAAACTGTCTCTCTTTTAATAATAATAATAATAATAATAATTTTTATTTCAATGCATGTTACAAGTGTACAATGTTATTGGTAGTTACAATTATAAAACAATTATAAAACTGTAATGCAAGGAGAGCCACTGGCATGCCATGGCATTAGGGGCAGTTACACAGGGTTTTATAAGGTATTACTAAAACAGGTGTAGTTTAGTGACCTGCACACAAGGTCGTAGCATGATAACTAAGGGAGAAACGAGGAAAGAGCAAAAGGCAGAGGAGAGTAAATACTTACATATTTCTTTCACCAAACAGCAAGCAATAATATGTACAATATTTACAGAGGATATGTACAGAAAGGCAAATTGCAAACAAGAGACACGGTGAGAACTGTCTTCGACCAGACTCGGAGGTAAGTCTGTCAGTCGATTCCGAGCGTCCAACATCACGTCACAACTTTGGCGGGATTTCTTTGATTTTGGGTTCAATAAGGGAAACCCCCAAACCCCATCTGGTTCGTTGGTCGGAGGGCATTTTATATGGGTAGTGACATACGCCGAACAAAAAGTAAAAGTCTTTCCATGCCAGGGGGTACGGGCATTTTTGAACTCACTTCTTCTGTCCCGGAGGGAGCCAAGTGTGTTGAAGGCTCTTGAAATGACAATCGTCCAGGTGAGAGAGAGCCGTCTTGCTCTTTTTCATTCTGTAAAAAGTTTCAGATGAGATGAGGGCAGGAAACCAAAAAAGTGTGCAACTCAAAGTGTTAATGTACTTGCCCCTCTACAGATTCTTTAGTCTCTCTGTCGTGCAGATTCCTAGATACGTCTATGTCTTACACTTCCTGACAGCTGTTTCCAAAATTTTAAACGGGTTCTTCTCTCTCTCTCTCTCTCTCTCTTTTCTCTCTGGGAGGGGAAAAGCTCACACCCAAGGTTTTGAGTTTTTATTCCCTCCTCTTTTAAGTTTTTTTTATTTATGGATGGCTAAACCCTTTGTGGGTTAGCGATTTCATTTGAGCAACTGACTTTATTTCATCGATGTCATTGCTGTTCAACTTTTTCTGACTCAGTCATTCTAGGAATGAAACTCTCAGATAAAATTATGTTTTTTAAAAGGGTACAAGCAGAGTGTAGCTCTGTTTTTGCCTTTTTTGTTTTTAGAAGCTGTGTTTTCTGTCCACAAAGTGAAGCCAAGTTGTCCTGACAACAGTCCCTTGTAAAAAAAAGTAACCCCTCCATCCCTCCGGTGTTAAAGGGCTCTGCTAAAAACAGATCTTCAGGGGGGCCCAGGCGAGAGATGAGTCGTCTTGCTCTCTTCTCTACTGTGTCAAGAAGTTATAGAGGGGGGGGAAAAGGTAACTAAGGGAAATGCAATATACCCAAAGTGTGACCGAACTTTTGCCATACAGATCTAAAAATTTTACTGTCAAGCAGATACGGATACGTCTAACTGCTTTTAGCTGCCTATTTTTGTTTGCAAGTTTACCACGTCCCCGTGCTCTAATACTTCCCCTTCATTCTTCCCCTGCTTTAGCATTACCATCATGGTGCCAAGAAACCATCATTATTTTTGTTTTCTCAAGGCGGGGCCAAAGGCCCCAAAATCCATTGCTAATAACGTATTCGATTCGTCCCGAGAGGAAAAGTAGTGAGAGGTTTAACAGCAGATACCTTTTCTGAAATCAGCGGTAGTCGAAAAAGCTATTATATGTGGAATTAATGTCTCAAGTTGGGGATTAAGTTGACACTGATCTGTTGGGGTGATTTCCGGGCTGCTTTTTTCTGAACAGTGACTACCTTGCCTTTTTTTCCCTTCTGTGATTTGGGTGGAATAATTTCTTAGGTGAATAACCTTGTCGGTCTTTGACCAAAGGGCCCGAAAAAAAGGAAGGGCTTTCACTGTCCTCATTCCACCCCTGTTCCCCAAAATTATGCTGACATTGCAAGTTTCTACTTCCCCCTTCGATAGAGACTGATTAACCTTTTTCCTGAACCGTTAAAAAATTTTAACTTACCTCCCCCAAACCCGTCACGTCATAAAACCACTTGCCTCCAACCAGTCCTTTTCGACAGATCACATAAATCTGTTGGATCCCAAGAGCCTGGATTAACAAGTTTTTAGCCCCTTTCCCCCTAAACCCTTTTCCAGGTATGCCCCAAAATTTTTCTTCCCTAGTTTATATCACAAAAATTTATCCATTTTTTTCTCTACCCTCTTAAGTGTCAAACCACCTTAATAATACTGAGTAATTTACGCTTTTTAATCCCCAAATTTCCCAAATTCTCATAATATTTAAACTCACATTTTCCTTAAGCAGAACGCCCCCCTGCCTCTAGCCTCCTTACCTTTATAACAATGTGATATCCCTATACTTAGGGACATTTCCTTATGCCACCACAGATGCCTCAAGAAAACTAAACTTTTTCCGTTTTAGTTCTATGTTTTTTCTTTTTTCCATAAAACCATCTACAACCTGCAACCCCCAAATATCTGTTGACCCCTTTTTAAAAGTCTGTTCGGGGCTCTACCAGCTCAAAAAATTGGTCTATTGTCTGAAATGGACCACAGACTTCCCCTAAACCTCCAAAATTTATTAAGGTTTTACGTGATGGGGCCTTTTCCGGTGTTTTATAGACTTTAGACCCAAGTGGCAAACCGTCACCTTGAAGGGAGCGAAAAGTGGTTTGGGGGGGAAGGATATCCCCCTCAAGTGGAAACACAGTGTTTTGTGTTTCTTCCCCACTGTCTTTGATGTGGCATCCGGGACTGTTGGATATAAAAATCCCCCGGGCTCCACCTGCAACATCTGGGGACTTTATCAACAATTAACCAATCAACCAATATCCATAGGTATCAGTATAGGTTAGGTTACTCTTATAGATGGGAAATTTTTAATTATTCCTCGACTTTTTTAACGTTGCCCAAGTCTAGGTAAAGTCCCACTCCGGAGATAGTTCCATTTTTTGAGGATTTGTTCCCATATGCATAAATTTAAAATCAACTAGGGAAAACTTTTCCTTTTCATTTTTTTACCCCGTCTTTCATATGTTCCCCAATTACTAACTTAGTGGCATCTATGTGTTTGTACTTGTTCTACCGAACCAAATCATTTTATTTAGCACTCAACTGGGTCCAGGAACCAAACTCATTATCAAAATTTTTGAGGGGACTCCCAGAGATAACATATCACCTGAATTTACTTTTGGGAAAGGACATATTGGGAAAAGATAACCAGATTGCATCTTCCTAGCCCCCAGCTCCCCAATTTTGCACGAAAAAGATTCCTCTTAACTTTCCCTTTAAGTACGGGAAAGGACTGGCTCACTGTCACTCCAGATCACGGTTTTTTAAAAACAGTATACCCTGGGTTTTGGGTTTCCCCCTAAAGTGCTGTCAATTCGAGTTATAAAGATTGTCTTGGACTTCAAATTCACTCCCCGGGCCCAGCGGGGAAATAACAGACTCCCCTTTGGGGTTGGGGATATAGCAGGGGGTGCCGACACTACTATGGGGAAATGCCCTTGCACTTCAGGTTCGTTTCTTTATAAGGGTTTATGAGGGAAAATGAACGTCCCCAACCTTTTGTCAAAAGATCCGTTCCTTTAGACAATCGTTTAAAACCTTTCCCCTTTCCCGGGCGCCCTGCCGGTAATTTTCCCCGACACATGAAGGGGGGGGTCGGGTTTTTCTAAACCCCCCTGATCAACCACCCTTTTGGGTTTATCATTGATCACTTCCTCAATGGGAAATGATTCCCAGCTCTCCCATGAACTTGTCCCACCGTCAACGTTCCGGATTCTTCCTTACTCATGAATCTGAATTTTCATCTGGACAAACCATGAGATCATTAGTGGGCAAGTGTGATTTGTTTAACATTCATGGTAATCTGACTCAGTATGTCCGGGACATACTGGTTGTATGTCTTCCAAGTTATCCACTAGCTCTGTCATCCAACAGAAGAAACTTCTGTTAATGGACATGTTTGGCGGTGATTCTGGTCACCAAGACACTTTCCACCTGAGCATCGCATCTGTCATCTAAGTAGCAGATGCCAGTCCGATTGACCATTTCCGGGCATCTGAGTGTCCGGAAATGACCGAAAACCATGTAACCACCTGCCAGCAATAGAACATCATTTATTGTATTTCTGCACACCTGATAAATCTCTGCCAATGAGCAATCTATGAGGCCGTCCATTTGAAAGTCAAAACCAGCTAGTTCCTCAATGGTCTTCATAAAGGTTTAAAAACCATCTGTGCTTGTCGCCAAACAAAGTGTAAACCACGCTAGATCTTTAACTGTTGCCAAGACTTTGTAAAACCCAGCTATATCGCCAGTAATTCAAATGGGTTAATGGTAATGTTATGGAAGGTTGGGGGACCAAGTGACCCGGCTGAAAGTCCCATCCGTCTGCCCCAGCGTTTAAAAATACTTATTTTAAAGTCTGGTGATCCCCCGTTCTCTTGGGCAAAGAACGTAGATCTTAGGGGGGGTCATTTTTTAATGTCACAGTGACAAGAGCTATAGCTTGCTTACTTCCATTCTATGGGAGTCTGTATTTAGCCCAAAAAAGCGTGTTGTGGTTACCTCTGAACTTAAACCCTTTTTTGAATATTTGGGGTTAAAACCCCCCTTAAAAATTTACCCTTGAGACACCCTTAAATTGTTGTGCCTGCTGCTTTGAGGGGCTGTTGCTGTGAATGTAACAGTTTGATGCCCAGAGGAAATAATAATAAAAATATCTTTATTTACTACAAGTAATGTACAAGGTATACGGGCCTTTACTGACATCAATGACATACTACTATATAGAAAGCCTTGTTATGGAGCTTTTGGGGGAAATTAGGCCCTTTGTCCCAGGATGCGACCTCACCAGCCGACTAACACCCAGGTACCCATTTTACTGATGGGTGAACATAGAAAGCCGGGTAAAGAAAAACCAATGTTTCTCCCCGAGTTGCAAATTTGAACCCAGCCCCTCGCTGTGTAAGCGAGAGCTTTACCCAAACCAGGCGGGGCACCGTAACCCGGGGCGATCGGGGTTTGGGGAATTTCCCCGGGTTTTTCCTTAGCCTTTTTCCCCCAATGTCAAAAACTTCATTAGCACCAGTGAGATTTGGGTCACTAGTAAACTTAAAAAAGGGCAAGAGGCTTTTAGAGGGCGCTTCCGCGGCGACTTGTTAGATGGAGACTTGTCATTTTGGTTTTTAAAAAACCAAACGTTTAAAAATTTAAAAAGGTGCCGGGGTTTTTAAAGTGATTTTTTAATTTGCAACGCCTTTCCCCAAAAGAAAAAAGGCGGATGGGTTTCCCGCGTTTCCAAACTTGCAAATAAAGGGACCATTATAAGTTTTTTGGTTTTAATTTTTCCGTAATTTTCATGTATCTTAACCAGATAAACTTTTTCCCAAAAGCAAAGAAATGACCTTTCATTTTATTATCTTTTTTGAAAATGTCTCCACTAAATGAAAATAACGAGTAACGAAAAGTAACTTGAATTTCATATTTGCATGTTATATTAATAACAAAAAAACAGTTACAGCAAAAGGTTTTCATGTTTGTACATATATTATTACTTATTGTTTTGAATAAACCGAAGTTGCAGTTTGTTTTTGTTTTTGTACAACATACAGTTCCCCGGGAACTCTTGATTGCACGTTCAGCACTGATTACTTCTTGGGATATTGAGTGGGACGGCTCCCGTTCCATGATTTTTCAATGAGTTCAGTGCTTTTTGCAAGGTTTCAATATTTATTGTACATCCGATCAGTAAAAAATAATCGCCCCTGAAAAAAAAAGAATCGCATATCTTCCCAAAAATCTTTCCCTCTTGAAGGTATAAGAATGAATGCAAGAATAGCTGAATGGTTTTTTAATTCGCCTTGATGTTCGGAAAATTTTTTGAAAGTTAACCCAAAAAGGGAAAGGGCCCCTTTTTTTTCAAAGAATCTAAACACTCGTGTTAGATGGTACAAAACTTCATATCAATACCAACACTGTGACTAACCGGGGGCTCGAACTCATGTTGTTTTTGGGCCCCCCTCATGGTGAAAAAAAAAATCCCATGATGTCAACCAAAAAGGACCACCCCGTCCTATAAAAAGCTAATTTTTTTTAGAAAAAATTTAAAACCAATCGTTCATGGTTACAATAATATATATACTGCTTGTGGAGGCTAATTCACCAAAAAAAGGTGGGAAGGGGTGAAATTAGCTCTGAGGCCCCCCCATAGTAAGCCTACGTACTTTTATGCCTAGTTGAGGTAAAAATTTTGCTCCCAAAGCTGGTTTTTTTCCCCCTATGGGGCCCCCCAGTTCAGCCACACCACACTTACCCTGCCCTCACTCCTAGCCGACGTCCCTCAGGGGAAAAAAGGTCCACTCCCTCTCTCCCGGGGACGGCCCTCCGGCCCCGGGCAACAAAACCCTGTGTACCAAAAACCTAAAAAAGCAATGTAGCCTCCGAAGACTTATCATTCATCCCACAGTTTCCAGATCCACCCCCTGGTGGGGGGGGAGGGACACTGGAGGGGGCAGTGGTGGGAAAAAACGTGGTGGGGGGTGGTGTGGGTGGCGGCAGTGGTAGTGGAGGCTGGAGGGTTGGGTTTTGGCAGTGGCGGGGGCGGTAGTGGTGGTGGTGGTTAGGCGATGATGGTAGGGGGGTGGCGATGGTGGGAAAAGCGGCGGTGGGGTGGCGATATTTGGCGGCGGGGTAGCGGCGGCGGCGGTGGGCGGCGAGTTGGTGGGTTTATGGGATGGCTGCGGTGGTGGTGGTGGTGGCGAGGTGGCGGCGGCAGTGGTTTGGGGGAAGCATTTGTGGCAGTGGGGGGCGGGGGGGCGGCAGGGGGGTGGTAGCGGTTATGGCAGTGGCGGGGCGGGTAGTGGTGACGGTTGCGGCGGTGGTAGGGGGGGTGGCGATGATTTTACCTGGAGAGGGTTTCGGTCCGCCCCGCGGCTCCAAATTTAGACCAGGCCTCGTGGTGGATCAGGGTCTGATCAACCCGGGGTGGCCCGGGTGGGTGCACGCAAACTGACACCCCAAACCGGTTGGGCAGGATCTTTAGATGCCCGTCCCGTGCCATCTTGAAAACAGCCGGGGGCTATTGGTAATCCCCCTTTTGTATGCTGGGGGCAGTTGAACAGTCTTGGGCCCCGGGCCCCTTTTTGTGTTTTCTCCAGTGTACTTGTGGCGCCCCGCTTTTCATTGGGGGAAT
>WNWK01024390.1:0-29814 GCA_009830355.1 Cherax destructor
TAGCACCAATGAGTTTGGTAATGGTTATGTATTAGGCTAGAATGAAATAAAGTACAGTAAAAATTACAAATATAGATAAACTACTAAGTTTAAATTACAAAATTGGGTAGTACCAATGAGTTTGGTGTTGGTTATTCAATAAGCTAGAATGTAATTAGGTGAACTAGATTATGTGTGAGGAGTGTAAATCTCCACTGTGCATATACCCATGTTTCAAAGAATTCCACAAGCTGCAGGAGTTCTAGGAAAGTGTCCAGTGACTGTACGATTATTGTGTTGCATACAACGAGTGTATATATATATATATACATTGCACCTTACTTTGGTCTCACAGGCTACATAAGTTATGTAAAAAAAGAAAATAATGAAAAAAACAAGAAATCTACGAATGGAAGTAAACAAAAGTTTACTGAGTGAGCGGCATTTGCCGCTGTTGCCATACGCGGCTCATTTTCTGCCAACTTTACGCCTCCATATCTCAGTAAGTGTTGATCGCAAAAAATTTTTTAGGATAAAAACAATCTGAAAAATAATCTTAATATTTTGATAAGAATTTTTTTTGTTTTTTTTCGAATATTTTGCGGCAACAGAAGAGCACTCAGGATTGGGGTTGCGACATCAAAGGGTTACGGACACAACCTCATCAATAAGACCACTGGATACTTTAGTACCACAGGGAAGTGTCCCTGGTCCCCTACTCTTCCTCTTATACATCAATGATCTTCCTAATGTATCACAACACCTTTAACCTATTCTCTTTGCTAATGACACGACTTATTTCATTGCAGATTGCTGATTACATAGGTGTTGGTAGTTACAATGTAAATTGAGTGCAAGGAGAGCCACTGACATGCCATGGCATTAGGGGCAGCTTATTCTAGTAACTTAAAGACTATGTACTTAATATTAGAGAAATTTATTGAGTTTATTCTAGTTAAAAATTGTTTTCAAAATTACAATATGATGAAATTTTACTGTTTAAATTATTATATAATGATATTAGATTGTTACAGTAATGGTAATATGGAATTGAGATTATCTTAAGGAAAATAACATTGAGCATTTTTGACATTAACTTATAAAATGAGTATTTAGTTTTTATTGAGTAGGGGGTAACATAATAGTAACATATTATTAAAAATTGAGATTATCGTATAGGAAAGTAAGAATGAGCATTTTTCAAAGTAGTTTATAGTATGATCATTTAGTTTTGGGTGAGTAGGTGGTTTTTGAGTTGAGTCTTAAATTGATTTTCAGACAAGATTATCTTTATATTTACTGGTAATGAATTCCAGATTCTGGGGCCCTTTATGTGCATAGAATTTTTACATAGGTTGATATGAACACGGGGTATATCAAAAAGTGATCTGTGTCTTGTGTTGTGGTCATGGGTCCTATTAAAGTTGGTGAGGAGAATTTTGAGCGGAGGGTTTATATTAGAGTGTAAAGTTTTATATATGTAGTAGGCGCAAGAGTAAGTATGAATGTTCTTTACGGTGAGTAGTTTGAGACTTTTGAATATTGGTGGAGTATGCTGTCTAGAGTGGGAATTTGTTATCATTCTGACTGCGGCCTTTTGTTGTGTTATGAGTGGTCTAAGGTGATTTAATGTTGTTGATCCCCATGTACAGATTCCATAGGTGAGATACGGGTAGATAAGTGAATGATATAGTGCAAGGAGAGCTGATTGTGGTACATAATAGCGTATCTTTGATAATATGCCTACTGTCTTCGAGATTTTCTTGGAAATTTGTTGTATGTGTGTTTGGAATTTAAGGCTACTGTCAAGGTGGATTCCTAGGAATTTTCCCTCTGTGAGTCTTGTGATGGGTGTACCATTGAGTGTTATGTTAAGTGGAACATTTGTGGCTTTGCTTCCAAACTGTATGAAGTAGGTCTTGTCAGTATTGAGAGTCAGCTTGTTAGTCGTAATCCATGTTGATAATTCAAATTCAAATTTTTATTTCTTTGCAAAGTTCAAAATGTGTGACTGACATGTTATAAGGAGTTTATTTCCATGCATAGTTTACAATGTGTAATTGCAATATTGATTTGCAAGTGTAAAGAAAGCCACTATCATGCCGAGGCATTTCAGGCAGACTAAACCTAATGCTTTACAGACTACTTAATAATAGACCTATATATCATAGTTGGTTTGAATTGAACATTGATTTTTTATATATCAACAGAGGTAGTTACAGTATTATATTTTAGCATATTATACATAATGAGATTGAGACAAGTTTAGTTTTGGAGTAATTTATAAAATTTGGCAATTTTTGGGTTGATGGTGGCGATAGTATATAGTGTTTGTGTTGTTAGTTTTCGGAGGTGAGGTGAGTTTTAAGTAGTGCCTTGAATTGGTGTGCAGACAGGGGCCCCTTTTATATTTTAAGGCAATGAATTTCAGATCTTCGGGCCCTTTATATGTTTTGCATTTTTGTATAATGAGAGATGGACACGAGAGATATCAAAGAGTGTTTTGTGTCTTGTGTTATGCAAGTGCGTTCTATTTTAGTTTTCAAGAAGGAGTTTGAGGGGAGGGTTTATATTGGAGAATAATGGGGTGTGTAGTGTAATAGGCACAATAATATAAGTGGATATTTTGTATGTTAACCCTTTCGGGGTTTCGGCCATACTAGTACGGCTTACGCACCAGGGTTTTCGTCGTACTAGTACGCCTAAATTCTAGCGCCCTCAAATCAAGTGGAAACAGGCTGGTAGGCCTAGATGTGAGAGAATGGGTCTGTGCGGTCAGTGTGCGCAGTATAAAAAAAATCCTGCACCACACAGTGCATAATAAGGAAAAAAAAAACTGACCGTGTTTTTGGTTTAAAACCGCAACTTTGCAGTCTATTTTCGTATAGTATTTATGCTTGTATACTTGTTTTCTTAGTCTCAATCGATAGAATGGATGATATATTACAGAAATAGAGATAATTTTGAAACTGAGCGCAAAGTAGCGAAAATCTTGCACAAATTCGCTGAAATTGTAAATTTCTGACCACCTTATTGGGTAGTTCAAATTGGTAAATTGGCAGTTTCTTATACTCAATTGACAGAACAAATGGAATTCTAGCGAAATAGCTATAATTTTAGTAGACTGAAACATTGGAATTTGCTGAAAATAGGGCTCAAAGTGGGCGAAATCGCCGATGCGTAAATGTCATTGATACCGCTAACTTCGCGAGAGCATAATTCCGTTAGTTTTCCATCAAATTTCATAATTTTGGTGGCGTTATGATCGGAAAAAGATTCTCTTATCATTTCATAAGAAATTTATTTTTACTTTTTTCTGAAAAATTTGCGACCCTGAGAACGAGTTTCGGAGAGGGCCTTGCGACCCCCAAAGGGTTAAGTAGGTTCAAGCTCTTAAATAGCGGTGGGGTGTGTTGCCTGGCGCAGGAGTTTCTAATCATTTTCACAACAGCTTTCTCCCACCCTAATCTTGCCTCACTCAACACTATTGTTAACCCGTAAACAGTCCAAACGTATATATATGTTCTCTCGCCCAGTATTCCAAATATTTTGATTTTTTTTATAGAAATAAAGAGCACATTTTTCTAAGTGTTATAGGATAAAAATTTTTTTTTAGGGTCAGTACTTACCGAGACGGGGTTACTAGCCCATTGTTCCCGGCATTTTAGTTGACTTTTACAACACGCATGGCTTACGGAGGAAAGATTCTTATTCCACTTCCCCATGGATATGAAAGGAAAAGTAATAAGAACAAGAACTATTAAGATAAAATCAAAGAAAAATATCAGATGAGTTGGACTGCGTGCGGCCAGCACTAACAGCCTGGTTGATCAGGCTCTGGTCCAACAGGAGGCCTTGTCACAGACCGGGCCACGGGGGCGTTGACCCCTGGAATTCTCTCCAGGTAGTGTTCATGTATGTGTAGTGTGACCTAAGTGTATGTAGAAGTAGCAAGACGTACCTTAAATCTTGCATGTTTATGAGACAGAAAAAAGACACCAGCAATCCTACCATCGTGTAAAACAAATACATGCTTCCTTTTTACACTCACTTGGAAGTATGGAAATACCTCCATGAATAGTTGCTGTCTACCAACCTACTACTGAGTATACCAGGTAAAGTGTACGGTAGGGTTATTATTGAAAGAATTAGAGGTAAGACAGAGAGTAGGATCGCAGCTGAGCAAGGAGGTTTTAGAGTGGGTAGGGGATGTGTAAAAGCATATGTGTGAACAGTATTTAGATAAAGGTAGGGAAGTTTTCATTGCATTTATGGATTTAGAAAAAGCATATGATAGAGTGGATGGGGGAGCAATGTGGCAGATGTTGCAAGTGTATGGAATAGGTAGCAAGTTAATGAACGCTGTAAAGAGTTTTTATGAGGATAGTGAGGCTCAGGTTAGGGTGTGTAGGAGAAAGAGAGATTACTTCCCGGTAAAAGTAGGTCTTAGACAGGGATGTGTGATGTCACCATGATTGTTTAATATATTTATAGATGGGGTTGTAAAAGAAGTAAATGCTAGGTTGTTGGGGAGAGGAGTGGGAATAAATTATGGGGAATCAAGTACAAAATAGGAGTTGACACAGTTACTTTTTGATGATGATACTGTGCTTTTGGGAGATTCTAAAGAAAAGTTGCAAAGGTTGGTGGACGAGTTTGGGATGGTGTGTAAAGATAGAAAGTTGAGAGTGAACAAAGATAAGAGTAAGGTGATGAGGGTATCAAATGATTTAGATAAAGAAAAATTGGATATCATATTGGAGAGAGGGAGTATGGAGGAAGTGAATTATTTTTATTATTAACACATCGGCCGATTCCCACCAAGGCAGGGTGGCCCGAAAAAGAAAAACTTTCATCATCATTCACTCCATCACTGTCTTGCCAGAGGGGTGCTTTACACTACAGTTATAAAACTGCAAAATTAACACCCGTCCTTCAGAGTGCAGACACTGTACTTCCCATCTCCAGGACTCAAGTCCGGCCTGCCGGTTTCCCTGAATCCCTTCATAAATGTTACTTTGCTCACACTCCAACAGCACGTCAAGTATTAAAAAGCACTTGTCTCCATTCACTCCTATCAAATACGCTCACACATGCTTGTGAATGTTTTCAGATATTTGGGAGTTGACTTGTCAGCAGATGGGTTTATGAAGGATGATGTTAACCATAGAATTGATGAAGGAAAAAAGGTGAGTGGTGCATTGAGGTATCTGTGAAGACAAAAACATTATCCATGGAGGCAAAGAAGGGAATGTATGAAAGTATAGTGGTACCAACACACTTATATGGGTGTGAAGCATGGATTGCAAATGCTGCAGTGAGGAGGTGGCTGGAGGCAGTGGAGATGTCATGTCTAAGGGCAATGTGTGGTGTAAATATTATGCAGATAATTCGTAGTGTAGAAATTAGGAAGTGGTGTGGAATTACTAAAAGTATTAGTCAGAGGGCTGAAGAGGGGTTGTTGAGGTGGTTTGGTCATTTAGAGAGAATGGAACAAGGTACAATAACTTGGAGAGCGTATAAATCTGTAGGGGAAGGAAGGCGGGGTAGAGGTCGTCCTCGAAAAGGTTGGAGGGAGGGGGTAAAGGAGGTTTTGTGGGTAAGGGGCTTGGACTTCCAGCAAGTGTGAGTGAATGTGTTAGAAGTAAATGGAGACGAATGGTTTTTGGGACCTGACGAGCTGTTGGAGTGTGAGCAGGGTAATATTTTGTGAAAGATTTTCATTTTCAAGGTAATGACACCAATACCTGTAGTATACCTGGAGGGTATATTCCAGGTATGAAATTTGATGAAAGACAATTCCTTTGTTCGATTCAACCAAATTCTTAATAATTTCACTAGTGTGCTTTCTGTTCTATGAGTTGAGCACAAAAAACTGCTCATTCAACTATTTCAACTTCCCTATAAGGTAGTAGGTTGGTAGACAGCAACCACCCAGGGAGGTACTACCGTCTTGCCAGGTGACTGTGAAACAGAAACCTGAAACTGTGTTACATGATGGTAGGATTGCTGGTGTCTTTCTCTGTCTCATAAACACGCTGGATAACAGGTATATCTAGTTACTTCTACTTACACTTTAGGTCACACTACACAGGCATGCACATGCATATATATACATACACACATCTAGGTTTTTCTTCTTTTTCTTAATAGCTCTTGTTCTTTTTATTTTCTCTATTGTCCATGGGGAAGTGGAAAAGAATCTTTCCTCCGTAAGCCATGCGTGTCGTATGAGGCGACTAAAATGCCGGGAGCAATGGGCTAGTAACCCCTTCTCCTGTACACATTTACTAAAAAAGAGAAGAAGAAAAACCTTATAAAACTGGGTTGTTTGAATGTGCGTGGATGTAGTGTGGATGATAAGAAAGAGATGATTGCTGATGTTATGAATGAAAAGAAGTTGGATGTCCTGGCCCTAAGCGAAACAAAGCTGAAAGGGTTAGGCGAGTTTCAGTGGGGAGAAATAAATGGGATTAAGTCAGGAGTATCTGAGAGAGTTAGAGCTAAGGAAGGGGTAGCAATAATGTTGAAGGATCAGTTATGGAAGGAGAAAATGGAATATAAATGTGTAAATTCAAGGATTATGTGGATCAAAATAAGGGTCGGATGCGAAAAGTGGGTTATAATAAGCGTGTATGCACCTGGAGAAGAGAGGAGTGTAGAGGAGAGAGAGAGATTTTGGGAGATGTTAAACGAATGTATAGGAACTTTTGAACCAAGTGAGAGAGCAATTGTGGTAGGGGATCTAAATGCTAAAGTAGGAGAAACATGTAGAGAGGGTGTGGTAGGTAAGTTTGGGGTGCCAGGTGTAAATGATAATGGGAACCCTTTGATTGAACTTTGTATAGAAAGGGGTTTAGTTATAGGTAATACATATTTTAAGAAAAAGAGGATAAATAAGTATACAAGATATGATGTAGGGCGTAATGACAGTAGTTTGTTGGACTATGTATTGGTAGATAAAAGACTGTTGAGTAGACTTCAGGATGTACATGTTTATAGAGGGGCCACAGATATATCAGATCACTTTTTAGTTATAGCTACAGTGGGAGTAAAAGGTAGATGGGATACAAGGAAAATAGAAGCAGTAAGAGGTGAAGGTTTATAAACTAAAAGAGGAGGCAGTTAGGGTAAGATATAAACAACTATTGGAGGATAGATGGGCTAATGAGAGTGTAGGCAATGGGGTCGAAGATGTATGGGGTAGATTTAAAAATGTAGTGTTAGAGTGTTCAGCAGAAGTTTGTGGTTACAGGCGAGTGGGTGCGGGAGGGAAGAAGAGCGATTGGTGGAATGATGATGTAAAGAGAGTAGTAAGGGAGAAAAAGTTTGCATATGAGAGGTTTTTACAAAGTAGAAGTGATGCAAGGAGGGAAGAGTATATGGAGAGAAAAAGAGAGGTTAAGAGAGTGGTGAAGCAATGTAAAAAGAGAGCAAATGAGAGAGTGGGTGAGATGTTATCAACAAATTTTGTTAAAAATAAGAAAAAGTTTTGGAGTGAGATTAATAAGTTGAGGAAGCCATGGATTTGACAGTTAAAAATAGGAGAGGAGAGTTATTAAATGGAGAGTTAGAGGTATCGGGAAGATGGAGGGAATATTTCGATGAGTTGTTAAATGTTGATGAAGACAGGGAAGCTGTGATTTCGTGTATAGGGCAAGGAGGAATAACATCTTGTAGGAGTGTGGAAGAGCCAGTTGTGAGTGTGGGGAAGTTCGTGAGGCAGTGGGTAGAATGAAAGGGGGTAAGGCAGCTGGGATTGATGGGATAAAGATAGAAATGTTAAAAGCAGGTGGGGATATAGTTTTGGAGTGGTTAGTGCTATTATTTAATAAATGTATGGAAGAGGGTAAGGTACCTAGGGATTGGCAGAGAGCGTGTATTGTTCCTTTGTATAAAGGCAAAGGGGACAAAAGAGAGTGCAAAAATTATAGGGGAATAAGTCTGTTGAGTGTACCTGGAAAAGTGTATGGTAGAGTTATTATTGAAAGAATTAAGAGTAAGACAGAAAGCAGGATAGCAGATGAACAAGGGGGCTTTAGGAAAGGTAGGGGGTGTGTAGACCAAGTGTTTACAGTGAAACTTATAGGTGAACAGTATTTGGATAAGGGTAAAGAGGTTTTTGTGGCATTTATGGATTTGGAAAAGGTGTATGATAGGGTGGATAGGGGGGCAATGTGGCAGATGTTGCAGGTGTATGGAATAGGAGGTAGGTTACTGAAAGCAGTGAAGAGTTTTTATGAGGATAGTGAGGCTCAAGTTAGAGTGTGTAGGAAAGAAGGGGACTATTTCCCAGTAAAAGTGGGCCTTAGACAAGGATGTGATGTCACGGTGGTTGTTCAATATATTTATAGATGGGGTTGTAAGAGAAGTGAATGCGAGGGTCTTGGCAAGAGGTGTGGGGTTAAAAGATAAATAATTAAATACAAAGTGGGAGTTGTCACAGTTGCTTTTTGCTGATGACACTGTGCTTTTGGGAGATTCTGAAGAGAAGTTGCAGAGGTTGGTGGATGAATTTGGTAGGGTGTGTAAAAGAAGAAAATTGAAAGTGAATATAGGAAAGAGTAAGGTGATGAGGATAACAAAAAGATTAGGTGACGAAAGATTGGAGGGAGAGAGTATAGAGGAGGTGAATGTATTCAGATATTTGGGAGTGGACATGTCAGCAGATGGGTCTATGAAGGATGAGGTGAATCATAGAATTGATGAGGGAAAAAGGGTGAGTGGAGCACTTCGGAGTCTGTGGAGACAAAGAACTTTGTCCATGGAAGTAAAGAAGGGAATGTATGAGAGTATAGTTATACCAACACTCTTATATGGGTGTGAAGCATGGGTGATGAATTTTGCAACGAGGAGAAGGCTGGAGGCAGTGGAGATGTCATGTCTGAGGTCAATGTGTGGTGTGAATATAATGCAGAGAATTCGGAGTTTGGAAATTAGGAGGAGGTGCGGGATTACCAAAACTATTATCCAGAGAGCTGAGGAGGGGTTGTTGAGGTGGTTCGGACATGTAGAGAGAATAGAACGAGACAGAATAACTTCGAGAGTGTATAAATCCGTAGTGGAGGGAAGGCGGGGTAGGGGTCGGCCTAGGAAAGGTTGGAGGGAGGGGGTAAAGGAAGTTTTGTGTGCGAGGGGCTTGGACTTCCAGCAAGCATGTGTGAGCGTATTTGATTGGAGTGAATGGAGACAAATGGTTTTTAATACTTGACGTGCTGTTGGAGTGTGAGCAAAGTAACATTTATGAAGGGATTCAGAGAAAAACCGGCAGGCCGGACTTGAGTCCTGGAGATGGGAAGTACAGTGTCTGCACTCTGAAGGAGGGGTGTTAATGTTGCAGTTTTATAACTGTAGTGTAAAGCACCCCTCTGGCAAGACAGTGATGGAGTGAATAATGATGAAAATTTTTCTTTTTCAGGCCACCCTGCCTTGGTGGGAATCGGCCGATGTGTTAATAAAAAATAAAATAAAAATATAATGTGAAAGAAGTTTGTACAGTGGAACCTCGAGTTTTGGCCGTAATTTGTTCCGGGAGCTAGGCCTAAACTCGAAATGGCCGAAAGTCGAAGCAATATTTCCTATAAGAAATAATGTAAAAATAATTAATCCGTTCCAGACCCATAAAAATATTCACAAAAAATACATTTTTTAAAGAATAACTATAGTTTTACATACACACAACACAGATAGATATATATTAACATTTAAATAAACATTTAAAATAACATTTACATACCTTTATTGAAGAGACTTTCTGGCATCTGGAAGATAGGGAGGAGGAGAGAGGGAAAACTTATTGTTTGGAAGGGAAATCCCCCTCCATAAGGATTTTAGGTAATACGTCCCTCTCTGGGGTTACTTCCCTTCTTTGTCTTTTAATGCCACTAGGACCAGCTTGAGAGTCACTGGACCCCTGTCGCACAAAATGACTGTCAAGAGTGCTGTTTCTGGCACCTCTTTAAGATGCCCCTGAAATGGGACATTATTTTGTCACTGAACATGTTGCAGAGATGGGTTGTTTCAGCTTGCTCAGGGTGGTATTTTTCCACAAAATTTTGCAACTTATTCCACATTCCACACATTTCCTTAATCACTGAAGAAGGCACCTCCTTCATTCCCTCTTCCTCTTCCTCTGAAGCAAGTTCCTCAGCTGTGGTCAGATACTGTTCCAATTGAAGCTCCTGCAGTTCGTCAGTGGTTAGCTCATCCCTGTGGTCGTCTACCAACTCTTCCACATCCTCGCCACTCACCTCCAACCCCATGGACTTGCCCAATGCCACAATACCTTCCACAACAGGCAGAGGGTCGGCAGGGTCAGGGTCAGCCTCAAACCCTTCAAAATCCCTCTGGACGACACATTCTGGCCACAATTGTCTCCATGCAGAGTTCAAAGTCCTGGAAGTCACTCCATGACAAGCCTTATCTATAAGGCTTATGCATTTGTAGATATTGAAGTGATTCCTCCAGAACTATCTTAGGGTCAACTGAGTGTCTGAGGTCACTTCAAAGCACCTTTCAAACACTGCTTCTGTGTAGAGTTTTTTGAAGTTAGAAATGACCTGCTGGTCCATGGGCTGGAGGAAAGGAGTGGTGTTAGGAGGCAAGAACTTCACTGTTATAAAACTTAAGTCCCTAGACAAGAGGTCTACCAAGTTTGGAGGATGAGCAGGAGCATTTTCCATTACCAGGAGGCACTTGAGTTCAAATTTATTTTCCAGTAGGTATTTTTTCACACTGGGGCCAAACACTTCATGGACCCACTCTTTGAAAATTTCCCTCATGACCCATGCCTTATTATTAGCTTTCCACAAGACACAATTTATTCTTGATGACATTTTTTTTTCTTGAACACTGGGATTTTCTGAGTGATACACCAGTAAAGGCTTCACTCGAAAATCCCCACTAGCGTTAGCACAGAACAAAAGAGTTAGCCTGTCTTTCATAGGCTTGTGTCCTGGCAGTGCCTTTTCCTCCTGAGTAATGTAGGTCCTCTTTGGCATTTTCTTCCAAAACAGGCCTGTTTCATCACAATTGAACACTTGTTGGGTTTGAATTTTTCAGTCTCTACGTACCCCTTAAATTCCTGCACAAATTTTTCAGCAGCACGTTTGTCTGAACTGGCTGCCTCACCATGCCTTACAACACTGTCTATGCCACTACGTTTCCTAAATCTGTCAAACCAGCATATGCTGGCCTTAACCCTTAAACGGTCCAAATGTATATATACGTTCGCTCACCCAGTGCCCTGAATATTTTGAAAAAAAAAAAAAAATTATAGAAATAAAGAGCACATTTTTTAAAGTGTTATAGGATAAAAAAAAAATTTAGGGTCAGTACTTACCGAGATATGAGGCGTAGAAGTTGGCACTGGATGCTCACCTGACAGCAACAGGAGTCCTTCCGCTTGCAGAATTGTTGCCGATATACCTTTTTTTCTCTTTTTATTATTATTTTATATAATTTTTATGTTGTGATAATCACAATTTATAGTAGTTCTTGTTCTGACACTAATATTAGGTACTTAAATTGTACTCAAATAATAATAATAATAATGATAGTGCATAAAAATAATAATAATAATAATGATAGTGCATAAAAATAATAATAATAATAATAATGATAGTGCATAATAATAATACTAATAATAGGTATAATAATAATAATAATAATATTAATAATAATAGTGCATAATAATAATAATAAAGTTCCCTTGAATCATTATGTAAGATGTGTGTCGCTGCCTTATCTCATCTGATCTCCACTAATGATGACTGGTGACATTTGATGAGGGGTGAGGGTAGTCTTATCTTTTCTAATCAGTCCAGAAATTACAGTGATGACATTTGATGAGCTTACACTGCTTCCCTTTATTTGTTACGCAAACCTGTCTGTATCTGAGTGTCTGTCTTTCTATCTGTCTGTCTTTCTGTCTGCCTGTGTGTCGTCTCCTTTCTGTCTGCTTGTCTCAGAGAGTAGCTCATAAACCAACTGGTATTACGCAGATCACAAGCACATTATATCACTTTGTCTTGATTTTTTTAGTTATCCTAGGTAATTTACACTACATGTGTATGTATAATTGTATTTACGTATGTGTTCCTGTGAGATAGAGACAGATACAGTGGACCCCCGCTATTCGAACGGCTCGGCAGTCGAACAAATCGTCATTAGAACAAGAAAATCGATATCGTCATGCGAACAAAATATCACGATTCGAACAAGTGTGTCCATCACCTGTCCGCCCAGGCGCTTGGAGAGCCAGTCCCTCGTTGTTTACACTCGAGAGAACAATACCCTGCACGCTCATCCAGACATTTCACACTTAATTATAATTGTTTGGAGTTTGTTCATTAAGTGTGAGGCAGTGGTGGTAGAGGCAGTGGTGAGAGGCAGTGGTGGTTGAGGCAGTGGTGGTTGAGGCAGTGGTGAGAGGCAGTGGTGAGAGGCAGTGGTGGTAGAGGCAGTGGTGGTTGAGGCAGTGGTGAGAGGCAGTGGTGAGAGACAGTGGTGGTAGAGGCAGTGGTGAGAGGAAGTGGTGAGAGGCAGTGGTGGTTGAGGTAGTGGTGAGAGGCAGTGGTAGTAGAGGCAGTGGTAGAGGCAGTGGTGGTAGAGGCAGTGCTGAGAGGCAGTAGTTGTTGAGGCAGTGGTGGTAGAGGCAGTGGTGGTAGAGGCAGTGGTGAGAGGCAGTGGTGAGAGGCAGTGGTGGTAGAGGCAGTGGTGAGTAAACAACATTAAATGAAGGTTCGGGAGGGAGTTTTGTAAACAAACCAGTTGTTGTTGTTACCAGCCTGACACGTACGATTTCTGTTCACTACTTGAAGCTGACTGGAAGTGATCTAATGCAGATAGCATTACAAACTCCGTTTTTTCTTATACTAACACGTCTGAAGGAGGAAAGAATGGGAAGATGTTTTCACAGCTGTAGCGAGAATGCTCGCCACCACCATCCTTCCCACCCACCACATTCGTAATGACATACATATTTTATTCATTCTAGAGTGTATATCGGGTTTTTATGTTATTTATATTGTTTATTATGTCATATTAGATGAATTGTGATAGATAAATAAGCTGTCGAGTTGATAATAGCTTCACAGTGAAGTACTATTTTGTCATGCCTCCTGACAGCAGGAACGGATTAATTGTATTTCCATTATTTCTTATGGGAAAAATTAAATCGCCTTTCGAACATTTCACGTTAAGAACAAGCTCCTGGAACGGATTAAATTCGAATGGCGAGGGTCCACTGTACTGAGACAGATAGATACAGACAGACAGATAGAGATAGACAGCCAATCAGGTACCCAGCTGACCAGCCAGGTGGCCAACAAGCTGCTGGCCAGCCAGGTGGCCAACCAGCTGCTGGCCAGCCAGGTGGCCGACATCACTTTCCACTTCAAAGGGGAGTGTTAATATGACATGACATCAGTGAATCCTTGGTGTTTGCCGCGCTGTTTGCTCTAGCTGGCGCTCAATTTAATCTAAGTGGTCCCAGATTTTTTTAATATGGCACACACTGAGTGCTAAGACCCATTCTATGCTGACCAGGCATCTCAGGCCAATCGTGCCAAATTTGGAGGCAGGAAAAATAAAATGTATATATACGTTTGGGGCAGTAGCAGTACTAACGTATATATACGTTTGGACCATTTAACCCTTAAACAGTCCAAACGTATATATACGTTAGTACCGCTGTTGCCCCAAACGTATATTTACGTTTTGTTTTTCATTCCTTCAAAATTGGCGCGATAGGCCTGAGTCGCCTAGGCATGAGAGAATGGGTCTGCGCACTCAGTGTGCGCCTGGTTAAAAAAATCCTGGACGCCTGGGTACCACATGGTAGCACCAGTTACATTCAGCTCCATCTTGGGTCAACAACATGGCACATCCTCATGATTCACTCACGCCTCGTCGTATTAACACTACTATTCGAGGAAAGTGATATACAATGTGAGATTAATGGATTTGACACCGATGTGGCCACTAATAATCAAGGAATTAGTGAAAATATCGACGATAACCCAGATGACGCTCAGCCACCCTCTGGGGTGGCCACTGTGGCCACACCAGACCCTGGACCAAGCACCTCTGGGGTAGACAGTGTGGCCACACCAGTCCCTAGGCCAAGCACTTCTGGGGTGGCCAGTGTGGCCACACAGGACCCTGGGCTAAGCACCTCTGGAGTGGCGAGTGTTACCCATAGGCAACTACGCAAGTGGAAACTATCATTTTCCCGGTGTTTTAGTGATAGTGAAAGTTATGTGATGATGAGATTGATTTTATGCCATTGGATGATTCGTCTAGTGATAGTGATGTGCATTATTCACCTGTGAAGCGTACTTTTAGGCGTCTTGGCCTACGTTTAGGCAGTGTGCCATATGCAGTCACCAAGGGTCGTGGCAGGTCACGATCCAAGACCCCAGCTACTGATAGTGATAGTGATCATGAAGGTGAATTTGCGGGGATGGAGGAAGAAGTGGTGGGTGGCACGGTGCCTGGACCACATGGTGCGGTGGGTGGACAAAGGACAGCCCGGCACCCCCTCAGCCATGTGCTGCCTCCACTCCTGTCCCCCCACCTGCTCCCCACGCCCCATGCCACAGGTCCACTCTGCACCATGTGACCGAGAGTGGAACTGGACACAAAGTGTATTCGTGCCACAGCCTTTTGATTTTGATGTGAGTGGAAGTGGCATCCTGCCAGAATGTCCCATAACAAATGAGTCTACAGAGTTAGACTTTTTCCAGTTATACTTTGACGAGCCTATAATGAACTTGATAGTGACCCAGACGAACAATTATTACCGCTATATCATGGACAACACACCAGAGGTTGGGGAATCGTCACGGCTGCGTAGGTGGAAAGATACAACAGTGGCTGAAATGTATTTATTCCTTGCCACTGTCATGCTTATGCCACATACCTATAAGAACAATATACGTAACTACTGGTCCACAGACAACTTTATCAGTACTCCTATCTTCCGTGACCTCCTTCACTGCAACAGATTCATTCTGTTGCTACGAATGTTGCACTTCTCAGACAGGAATATGCCCAACAGAAATGACCTTCTATACAAAATCCAGGAAGTGTTTATGTACCTGAAGCAGAAATTCAGTGCATACTTTTATCCCTTCAAGAACATTGTTGTCGACGAGTCCTTGATTCTATTCAAGGGACGACTGTCATTCAAGCAATATATACAAAAGCAAACGTAATCGCTTTGGTATAAAACTTTTTGTTATGTGTGACTGTGAAACAGGTCTTGTGTTAGATGTCATTGTAAACACTGGGAAAAATACACTCGATGATACCAGGCGCATGTTGGGCATTTCTGGTGATGTTGTTCGCAGGATGATGGAACCATACCTTGGCAAGGGCCATACATTGTACACAGACAACTGGTATACAAGCCCTATGCTCGCTGATTTCCTGCGTGTGAACAATACTGATATATGTGGAACAGTGAGAAGGAATAGAAAACATATGCCAAGGTTCAGTGGCAGTGTTGAAGGTGCAGTGCAAGCATTTCATGCCAATGACATCATGGCACTGACGTGGCATGACAAACGGGACGTGACATTTCTGTCAACCATCCACAGAAACGAGATGGTACAAACAGACAAAGTGAATCGGCACACCAATGAACGTATTGTCAAGCCAGCTGTTGTCGTTGACTATACGAACAATGTGCGACTAGTTGACAAGTGTGACATGATGATAGGGTTCGTTGACTGTGTGCGTAGGAGTCGCAAGTGGTATATAAAACAGTTTTTCCACCTTGTAGACATTGCAGTGATCAATGCATTCAATATGTACGAAATAAAGACTGGAAAATGACAACATTTTGCAGAATTCTCCCTGAATATCGTAAAACAGATAGGAAAAAAATATGGTACCACACCTGTACCTGCCCCTCAACAGTGACTTGTGCAAAAAAGTATGGTACCACACCTGTACCTGCCCCTCAACAGTGACTTGTCCCCCAACCACAACCACAGCCAGGGGGGGAAGTGCCACACCGAATCATCCCTATCTGTCTCTACCTGGTACCTTTACCACCTACCCCAAAGAAGAATCATTCCCAGAAGAAGTGTGTTGTGTGTGCTACCACCACAAAACGACAACAACAGCGGAAGGACACACGATTCATATGTCACCAGTGTGGAGTGGCACTCTGTATGAATCCATGCTTCATGGAGTATCATATAATCGTGGAATTCTAGAAACATAAGTGGGACATGAAAATACTTGTATATACAGTGGTACCTCGAGTTACGATATTTTTTCGTTGGAGAATGCTGTTCAAGTGCCATTACCAAACGAATTTATCCCCATAAGGAATAATGTAAAATAGACTAGTCCTTTTACACCCCCAAAAATATACTTACAAAAGCATTTAAAAAAATAAACTTACATAAAAGGGCGATTTTGGGGACCATCGTAACTCGACGTACCACTGTAGTTGTAGATAATAGAATGTGATTCAGCCAGGTGTGCAAAATCACCTGTCAGTGTGTATATGTGTATTTGTGACAGTATGATAATAATTTTGTATATAATATTGGTGTATAAACAACAATTGTCATTGAAATCAAAAGATTTACAATAAAATATAAGTATCATATCATAGAAACAAAGAAAAGTAAAAAAAAAAAAATGGAAGAAAATGGTAAATATGTAGATTCTCTGCAAGCGACAGTGCTCCATGTTGCCGTCAGGTGATCGCCAAGTGCCAACTTCGTGGCGTCATATCTCGGTAAGTACTGACCCTATTTTTTTTCTTTTTATCCTATAACACTTAGAAAATTGTGCTCTTTATTTCTATATATTTTTTTTTTTTTTCAAAATATTCGGGGCACTGGGCGAGCGAACGTATATATACGTTTGGACCATTTAAGGGTTAAAATCGCTAAAATCAGCACTGGATCCAGGCATTTTCTTTACAAGATCGGCATGCAGCTGCCTTGCATTTTCACAAATGATTGACTCCGAAACACTCACCTGCTATCTGTTTATTGTTGATCCACACCACCAACAACATCTCAACCTCTTCAACTGTTTGTGAGCTATTTTTGGTTAACATGTTAACACCTTTCGCAACATCAGCTTCCTTGAGTTCTTTTCTCTTCGCCAGGATAGAAGTGATGGTTGATTTGTTTTTGTCGTACATCCTGGCAAGCTCCCCCACACGTACGCCACTCTCATATTTTTCTACTGTATCTTTCTTCACTTCTATCGTGTTCCTCACTTTCTTTACCACAGGGCTGCCACTAGGAAGTTTCTTTGGGCCCATGGTGGCTTATTTCAGTCACAATTAATGAAGAAGCACTAAACACAATGAATTTATTGTGAAATGTTTGGATGAGCACGCAGGGTAATGTTCACTCAAGGATAAACAATGCTAGACTGGCTCACAATGCCTGCGCGGGAAGGCGGACAGGTCTGGTACGCCCGCCAAAACACAGGGCAACGGCCGAAACTCGGGACAAAATTTGGTCGAAAAAAGCGGTCGAAACTCGAAGCGGCCAATACTCAGGGCGGCCAAAACTCGAGGTTCCACTGTAATTTTTCCAATTTTATGTAAAATTAAAAAAAATACTACAGTGGACCCTCGGTTAACGAATACCCCGGAAATCGTGCAATTATGTAAGTATAATTTTGTAAGTTCTTGTGGAAGTGTATTTTTGGGAGTCTGAAATAGACTAACCTACGTGAAATTTTTCCTTAAGGGAGTAAATTCGTTCGGTAATGGCACTTGAGCAGACTTCAGGAGTGAAATTTTTACGAAACTCGGGGGTCCACTGTATTTAAAAATAAGAGTCCAAAATAAACAATGTAGACATTCCTGGAACTAAAACAACATTTCCTCTGTTCATTAACCACATCCCAGGCCTCTCGTATATTACACTTGCCTTCCATTTTGAATTCATAATCACAAAAAAATGAAAGATTTAACCCTTTTACTCTTTCGGTCGTATATATACGTCTTACGAGCCACTGTTTCGGACATATATACAGTAGACCGTCATTTAGCACGAGATTATGTTACACGTTATGGGTATTGCACAACTGAAAAATTGCGGCACATTATTATCTAACACGACTTAAAAATGATATTACACGATTCGCGGGAGGGGAAAAAATTTTGAGCGCACAGTAGCCCACGGTGGTTTAAACCATTGAGTCAGTGGGGGTCCTACTGAGGGTGGCTATGAGCCACATCAAGTGTTTAATGCTGACGAGACAAGTGTTTTCTGGAAGAAAATGCCAACACGAACTTATATCAGTCAGCAAGAGAAAAGTGCACCAGGCTTCAAGACAGCAAAGGATCGCTTCACCTTGCTCCTTTGTGGTAATGCATCAGGTGATTTCAAGTGTAAGCCCATGGTTATTTACTGCCTAAGAATCCTCATGCTTTGAGGAAAAAGGAATTTGTTTTTCCTTCCCACAAACTGTAAGTTTATTCAGATAAACGGGGCCAGGAGCTGAGTCTCGACCCCTGCAACCACAATTAGGTGAGTACAGTTACATTGATTATCATACATAGCAGCATATGTGTAGAGAACCGAGGATAACCCAAATAAGTCAGACAGAATCGAAATAAGTCACTGACTTTTTTGGGTTATCCTAGGTTCTCTACACATATGCTGCTATGTATGATAATCTTTGTAACTGCATCTGTGTATACCTGAATAAACTTACTTACAGTTTGCGGGAAGGAAAAACAAATTCTTATTCCCTCAAGAGGCCACCTTGTTGTTGTTCAGCGGGGGACACCACCCGCCCCTGACCCCACCATCCAACCATTCGTATTTCACACACGTCAAAAAGAGTTCTCTGCTACAAGCCAGCTGTGTTTGTGAAGAATAAGAGATAGTGAATTGTGTTTTGATCTTAAAATTACTATATCTTGTATCTGCAAAACAATCATGACACCCAGTAGGCATACCAGTGTTGCTCAAAGTGGCAAGAAAAGGTACAAGCATTTAAGTCTTAGAATTAACGAAGAAAACAAAGATACAGTGGACCCTCGGTTAACGAATACCCCGGAAATCGTGCAATTATGTAAGTATAATTTTGTAAGTTCTTGTGGAAGTGTATTTTTGGGGGTCTGAAATAGACTAACCTACGTGAAATTTTTCCTTAAGGGAGTAAATTCGTTCGGTAATGGCACTTGAGCAGACTTCAGGAGTGAAGTTTTTACGAAACTCGGGGGTCCACTGTATTAGACAGTACATAACCCGTGGCCATAATGAAGTGTTACTTTGTACACATAAAAAGATGTAAACATAAGTTTGTGTGACTGACTGACTGACTTACTGACTGACTTACTTGACTGACTGACTTACTTGACTGACTGACTGACTTACTGACTGACTTACTTGACTGGACTGGACTGACTGACTGACTTACTGAATGACTTTACTGACTTACTGAATGACTTGACTGATTTACTGAATGACTTACTGACTTACTGAATGACTTGACTGACTATTTCTTTAGAACCATTTGTTCTATCGATTGAGTACAAGAAACCACCAATTTACCGATTTTAACGACCCAATAAAGTGGTCAGAAATTGGCAATTTGGCCAATTTCATGCAAAATAAAAAAGATGTCAATTTCAAAATAGGGTCCAGAATAAAAAATGCAGACATTCCTGGCACTAAAATAAGATTTTCTCTGTTCATTAGTCACGTCTTTAGGCCCCTCTTATATTACTCTTGCTTTCTACAGTGGACCCTCGAGTTTCGTAAGGTTCTTATTTCGTAAACATCATGTTTCGTAAGCTTTTTTCGATTTCGAGAATCGTAAAATGGCTCGTGTTTCGTAACGTATTAGACCTGTCCGCCTGCTCCGCGAATGCGCGGGACGCAGGACGCCGCCAGTGAAGCGTTGTTTACCATTGAGAGAACATTACCTAGCGCGCTCTTTCAAACATTCACACTACATTTGGTGTTTTTTTTTGGTGGTTTAGTGACTGTCACTGTGAAATAAGTCACCATGGGTCCAAAGAAGCTTCCTAGTGGCACCCCTGTGGTAAAGAAAGTGAGGAACACCCTCGACCTGAAGAAAGAGATTATAGAAAAATATGAGAGTGGCGTACGTCTGAGTGATCTTGCCAGGATGTACAACAAAACCCCTTCTACTATCAGCTCTATCCTGGCAAAGAGAAATGAGATCAAGGAAGCTAATGTTGCAAAAGGGGTTGATATGTTAATGAAAAATAGATTGAAAACAGTGGATGAGGTTGAGAAGTTGTTGTTAGTGTGGATCCATGAAAAACAGAGAGCGGGTGATAGTATTTCCATGGCGATAATTTGTGAAAAGGCAAGGAAGTTGCACGCAGATCTTGTCAAGACAGTGCCTGCAACCAGTGGTGAGACAAGTGATTTTAAAGCCAGCAAAGGCTGGTTTGACAGGTTTAAGAAACGTAGTGGCATACACAGTGTTGTGAGGCATGGTGAGGCAGCCAGCTCAGACAAACGTGCAGCTGAAAAATTTGTGCATGAATTCCAGGGGTTCGTAGAGGCTGAACAATTCCTCTCCCAACAAGTGTTTAACTGTGATGAAACAGGCCTGTTTTGGAAGAAAATGTCCAACAGGACCTTCATTACTCAAGAGGAAAAGGCACAGCCAGGACACAAGCCTATGAAAGACAGGCTAACTCTCATGTTTTGTTCTAATGCTAGTGGGGATTTTAAAGTGAAGCCTTTACTGGTGTATCACTATGAAAATCCCAGACCCTTCAAGAATCACAGTGTTGACAAGAATAATTTGTGTGTGCATTGGAAGGCTAACACCAAGGCATGGGTCACTACGGAGATTTTCAAGGAATGGGTGACTGGAGTGTTTGGCCCTACTGTGAAGAAATACCTCTTGGAAAAGAAATTGCCACTCAGGTGCCTCCTGATACTGGACAATGCTCCTGCTCACCCTCACAACTTGCAAGAGTGTTAGTCTCACAAGTTTAATTTCATCAGAGTGAAGTTCTTGCCTCCTAACACCACTCCTCTCCTCCAGCCCATGGACCAGCAGGTCATTTCCAACTTCAAGAAACTGTACACCAAAGCACTGTTTGAAAAGTGCTTTGAAGTGACCTCGGACACTGAGTTGACCCTAAGAGAGTTCTGGAAAGATCACTTCAACATTGTGCAATGCATACGCCTTATAGGTAAGGCTTGGGAGGGAGTGACTTCCAGGACTTTAAACTCTGCTTGGAGACCATTGTGGCCAGGTTGTGTCCAACAGAGGGATTTTGAAGGATTTGAGGCTGACCCTGACCTTGACCCTGACGACCCTGTGCATGTTGTGGACTCTATTGTGGCATTGGGGAACAGCCTGGGGTTGGAGGTGAGTGGTGAGGATGTGGAAGAGTTGGTGGAGGCCCACAGGATAGAGCTAACAACTGAAGAGCTGCAAGAGCTTCATCTGGAACAGCAACAGACCACAGCTGAGGTTATTGCTTCAAAGGAGGAGGGTGAGAGATAGAAGGAGGTGCCCTCTTCAGTGCTTAAGGAGATGTGTACAAAGTGGAATGAGTTGCAGACATTTGTTGAAAGACACCACCCTGAGCAAGCTGAAATGAGCCTTCTGTGCAGCCACTTCAGTGACAGAGCCATGTCGCACTTCAGGAAAGTGTTGAAGGGTCGCCAGAAACAGAGGACTCTGGACAGTTACTTCATCAGGCAGGGGTCTGGTGACTCTCAAGCTGGTCCTAGTGGCATTAAAAGACCAAAAAGGGAAGTAACCCCAGAGAGGGACTTGTTACCTGAAGTCCTTTTGGAGGGGGATTCCCCTTCCAACCACTAACTCCCTGCCCCTATCAGCAACTCTATCTTCCAGATGCCTGCAACTCTTCAATAAAGGTAAGTAAATATATATATATACAGTGGTACCTCGACTTACGATGGTCCCCAAACTCACCCTTGTATGTAAGTTTATTTTTTTAAATGCTTTTGTAAGTGTAATTTTGGGGGTCTAAAAGGACTAGTCTATTTTACAACATTTCTTAAGGAGATAAATTCGTTTGATAATGACACTTGAACAGCATTCTGGAATGAAAAAATATCGTAAGTTGAGGTACCACTGTATATATATACAGTGGTACCTCGACTTACGATGGTCCCCAAACTCACCCTTGTATGTAAGTTTATTTTTTTAAATGCTTTTGTAAGTGTAATTTTGGGGGTCTAAAAGGATTAGTCTATTTTACAACATTTCTTAAGGAGATAAATTCGTTTGGTAATGACACTTGAACAGCATTCTGGAATGAAAAAATATCGTAAGTCGAGGTACCACTGTATATATATATATATATATATATTTGTGGAACGGATGAATTGTATTTACATTATTTCTTATGGGAAATAATGGTTCGAATTTCGTAAACTTCGTGTTAAGTACTAGCTCCTGGAACGGATTAATTACGATACTCGGGGGGTCCACTTTTGATTTTTTATTCACACAAAAAATAGAAGATTTACTGTTATGCAGATTACTGAATTATTGTAAAAATGGTATAAATAATATCAGTGCACTTGTGTAAGAATATTAGACTCGCCAGTTAATGTGTATTGGACGCATGGCATGATTTGTTTACTCCTGAACATTGGCAAAAATCGAACATTTCCACTACTTTGAGCTCAATTTCAAGGTCATTTTCATCATGAAACTAATCAAAATATCAGTGCACTTGTGTAAGAATATTAGACTCACCAGTTAATGTGTATTGGATGCATGGCGTGATTTGTTTACTTTGAACATTGGCAAAAATCGAACATTTCCACTAATTTGAGCTCAATTTCAAGGTCATTTTCATTATGAAACTAATCAAAATCATCTCTGCTTCTGTAATATGTTTTCCATTCTATCAAATGAGACCACGAAAAAGAGAATATAACCATAAATACTATACGAAAATACACCTCAAAGTCGGCATTTTCATCCAAAAACACGGTCGGATTTAATTTTCTTTTATGCACTGCGTGCTGCAGGATTTTTTATACAGCGCACACTGACCACACAGACCCATTCTCTCATATGTTGGCCTACCAGCTTTCTCCGCTTGATTTGAAGCTGCTAGAATTTTTAGTACATATACATCCAAACACTGGCTCGTAAGACGATATAGTAGACAGTCATTTAGCACGAGTTTATTTGGCATGATTTGGGTATAGCATGATTGAAGATTTGCAGCACAATTTTAAGTAACACGTAAAATTAATTTAATACGGTTCAGTTTGTGGGAAGGAAACACAAACTCCCTTTTCCTCAAGCGGCCCCTTGTTGTGGATCAGCAGGGAGACCACCCGCCGTCCCCAGCCACCCCCGACACAACCCCACCATCCCAGCATTCATAGTTCATACACATCCAGTCCTCTGCTACAAGCTAGCTGTGTTTGTGAATTGTGTTTTGATCTTACTGAATGACTGAATGACTTGACTGACTAACTTGACTGACTTACTGACTGACTGACTTCACTGACTGACTTACTGAATGACTTGACTGATTTACTGAATGACTTCACTGACTTACTGAATGACTTCACTGACTTACTGAATGACTTGACTCACTTACTGAATGACTTGACTCACTTACTGACTGACTTGACTCACTTACTGACTGACTTGACTCACTTACTGACTGACTTACTGAATGACTTGACTGACTTACTGACTGACTTGACTTACTGAATGACTTGACTGACTTACTGAATGACTTAAAGTTAGACACTCAGTACAACCATCGACTTCAGTTCCAGAACCTCTACCATCCACCTCAGCCCAGTAGGGCCACAGCATAACTCTCCACTCTCTTCACATTTGTAGTCTTAAGCAGTAAAAACAACATAATACATCACGATAATGAACTACAATTACATATTCACTTTTATTTTTGTAAGATCTGTTGGTCTAAAAAAAAACTTGGTTGGGTTTTTGGGGCTCACAGGAACGTAACCCTATTTTTTCAATAAGTTCTTCAGTTCATCTAACACGATTTTACCTAACACGGCGTTTTCAGGAACGTAACTATCGTGTTAAATAATGACGGTCTACTGTATATACGACTGAAACAGTCAAAGGGTTAATGCTATTTTGAGCTCAATTTCCAGCCACTTATGGTCCTGAAGTCAACAAAAATCATCTCTATTTCAGTAATATGTCTTCTATTTTATCAAATGATACCAAGAAATAGCCAGTACAACCATAACAATCATCTGAGAAAGTACCTCAAAGTCACTTATTTTAAATCATAAGCAGAGTTTTGCTTTTCCCATAATGCATCACATGGGGCAGGATTTTTTTTATACTGTGCACACTTACTACACAGACCCATTCTCTCATATATGTAGGCCAAAATTTACCACTCACAGCTTATCTGAGGAAATTGTGCTCAATATGTAGATCTATGTGAGGGACCCTGGTATCAGTAATGCAGATGTATGCAATGACCACTCAAAAGATTAATATCTACCTCACCTTGCCCTGTTATGGTTTATCACCCACTATTATACTCAGTTCAATCTTCCTAACTCCATTTACCTCTCATTGCTCAAGTGTTGTGGTTGTGTTATTCAGAGGCTAGCTGAGGTTTATATACCCCCACACAGCTCCATTTGGGAACGGAACCTCCAAATGTCAAAATGCAGTTTTCTGTATTTTAAAGCTCCATAATAAAATCAATAAAAATTATATTAGCAAAGATGAATGTAGTTGGATTAGTGGTATTGGTGTTATGGGGGGTCTTTTTTCCTGGCTCTAATATCTGTTGTAATGGAGTTGAGGCCACTGACTGTGATTCCACTCCAATGAGCAAATTAAAACACCTATTATTATACATAAGGAATTGCACATTTCTTTCCAAACTTGGTTTAAACACCATGATGGTGGTGATTCATATCCCATAAACAGTAATAGAACAGAGTATACAAGAAATTCTAACCACATAATAGAGCAAAAAATAATGTGAAAGACTTGTGAAAGATAATACCAAAAGATTTCACTTTCAAGGAACACAACAGTATCACTATCACATCTGCAAAGAAAATGATATGATGGATAATGAGAACTTAAAAATAAGGGATGCCATACTAGTGATGATCTTTAACCCTTTGGGGTCGACAGGCCTTCTCAGGAAAGTGTTCCTGGGGTCGAAAATTTTGGAAAAAAAATTAATTTTTCTTATGAAATGATAGAGAATCTTTTCCGATCATAACGCCACCAAAATTATGAAATTTGATCGAAAACTAACGGAATTATGCTTTGCGAAGTTAGCGGTAGCCATGACACTTACGCATCGGCGATTTTGCCCACTTTGAGCCCTATTTTCGACAAATTCCAATGTTTCAGTCTCCTACAACTATAGCTATTTCGATAGAAATCCATTTTTCCTATCGATTGAGTACAAGAAACTGCCTATTTACCAATTTCATCTACCCAAAATAGTGGTCAGAAAATGGCAATTTTCCAATTTCACACAAATTTCAAACGATGAATTTCAAAACAGGGTCCAGAATAAACAAGGCAGACATTCCTGGCACTAAAATAACATGTTCTCTGTTCATTAGTCACGTCTCCGGGCCCCCTGTTCCATTAATTTTGCTTTTCATTTTGAATTTTTATTCTCACAAAAAATAGAAGATTTACTGTTATGTATACAACTGCATCATTGTAAAAATGGTACAAATAATATCAGAGCACTTGTGCATGAATATAAGACTCGCCAGTTGATGTGTATTGAGGCATGGTGTGATTTGTTTACTCTTGAACATCGTCAAAATCAAACATTTTCGCTACTTTGAGCTCAATTTCAAGGTACTTGTCATTGTCATACCAATCAAAATCATCTCTATTTCTGTAATATATCTTCCATTCTATCAAATGAGACCAAGAAAACGAGAATACATCAATATATACCATACGAAAATCGACTGCAAAGTCGCTGTTTTAATCGAAAAACGGTCAGAGTTTTTTTTCTCTCATTATGCAGTGTGTACTGCAGGATTTTTTTTATACTGCGCACACTGACCACACAGACCCATTCTTTCTTTATGTATGCCTACCAGACGTTTTCTGTTTAAATTGAGGCCGCTAGAATTTGGGTTACTAGTACGGCACCAACCCCTGCTCGTAAACGTACTAGTACGGCACCGACCCCCAAAGGGTTAAGTCACTTGTTCTCTCTAGGCTGTCATATTGTTGTACACTAACAGCCCCATTCAAGGCAGGTGAAATTGCAGATCTAGAGAATGTGCAGAGAATCTTCATGATATCAGTTCAGTCAATACCAGGAATGTTTAAAGCCCCTTGACCTGTACTCCCTGGAATGCAGGCAAGAAAGATACATAATAATCTACATCTTGAAAATCCTAGAGGAACTGTTCCCAAATCTGCACACAGAAATCACTTCCTACAAAAGCCACTGTAAAGGCAGACAGTGCAACATACCCCAACGGAAAGCAGGGATGCCATGAAAATATTGAGAGAAAGCACAATAAGTGCCCAGGGCCCAAGACTTCGACAGCCTCCCATCATACACAAGGGAAATTATCAATACACCCCTGGCTGTCTTCAAGAGGGAACTGGATAGATATGCCTAAAGTCAATGCCTGATCAGCCAGGCTGTGGTTTATATGTTGGACTGTGTGCAGTCAGCAGTAACAGTTTGGGTTGATCAGGCCCTGATCCACTGGGAGATCTGGTTGAGGACTGGGCCGGGGGGTTATTGAATCGTTATGAATCCCAGAACAACCTTCAGGTAGACCTCAACTACCATCTCCCTCTAAGGCAGGGCAGCCCATAATTTTTTTTTTACCATCATTGCGAAAGCCTTCGACAAGTGTGACCACTGTAATAGCACACAAAATGCGTGATAAAGGAATAACAGGAAAAGTTGGTACAGTGGGCCCTTGAAAATCGTCCATAATATGTTCCTGAGAGTCTGCCTATTTTCAAAATGGACACTTTCAAAACCATTTTCCCTATAAGAAATAATGTAAATCAAATTAATCCGTCCAGACACCCAAAAGTATTTAATTTTTTTTTTTTTTTAAATGAAATGTACATTTATCTACACAGAAAACAATGAGATATATAGTATAAAACAGTAATAAATTGACACTTACCTTTATTGAAGAGTTGTTGATGTGTGGAAGAAGGAAGGAGGGAGAGGAAGGAGGTGTTGCTAGTGTTTGGAAGGGAATCCCCTTCCATTAACATTTCAGGTACCAAGTCCTTGCCTTCCTGCTCACACCTGCATCCTGCACACTCTTTATCACAGGGCTGGCACTAGGAGCTTACTTTGGGCCCATGGTGGCTTATTGCAGTTGCAAGCACTTAAAACAATGGAATAAGGACAAAATGTATGGTATGAAAGCATGGGTGGTGGTCACTCCTGGTAAACAATGGCACACTGACGCTGAATGTGGTGTTTATGTGCCCAGGCGGCTGGGAGGCCACGTGGACGCGTTTTAGATGACCGCCTATTTTTAGCCAACGGACTAATATCAAGCCAATATTTTGCCGAAAAGTGGGCCTATTTTCAAATTCGCCTCTACAGTGGACCCCCGACTAACGAAAGGCCCATATAACGGAAAATCGTGTAACGTAAGCTTTCTCGCTATCGTGTAGCGAAAATGGACTTGTGTAGCGTAATGTATTAGACCTGTCCGCCTGCTCCATGCCTGCCCTGCACCTGCGGACGCCAGTGAAACGTTGTTTACCATTGAGAGAACATTACCCAGCGTCTTTCAAACATTCACAATAAATTTGTTGTATTTTTTTGGTGGTTTAGTCTACCTGGAGTCTACCTGGAGAGAATTCCAGGGGTCAACGCCCCTCAGCCCGGTCCGTGACCAGGCCTCCTGTTGGACCAGAGCCTGATCAACCAGGCTGTTACTGCTGGCATACGAGTCTAACGTACGAACCACAGCCCGGCTGGTCAGGTACCGACGTTAGGTGCCTGTCCAGTGCCTGCTTGAAACAGCCAGGGGTTTGTTGGAATCCCCTGATGTATGCTGTTAGGCAGTTGAACAATCTTAGGCCCCTGACACTTATTGTGTTGTCCCTCCAACGTGCTAGTGGCACCTGCCTTCATTTGTGCAAGTTTGGTCAAGCCCCCAGAATTTTCCATGTGTATATATATTGATCTCTCCCCCTGCTCTAGAGAGCAGGTTTAGGAACCCCCGTTCCCAGAATTTAGGTGGTTTATCGCACTTATGCCCTGGTGAGTTCCCCCGCACATTTTTCAAGGTCAGCAATTTCACCCGCCTTGAAAGGTGCCGTTAGTGCAGCAATATTCTAGCCTAGATAGAACAAGCGATCTGTAAAGTGTCAACATGGGCTTGGATCCCTGGTTTTGAAGGTTCTCATTATCCATCCTGTCATTTTGAGCAGATGCAATTGCTCTTTGTTATGGTCCTTGAAGGTGAATCCTCGAAGATCCCCCAGGTCTTTGACATTAGTTTTTCTCTTGTGGGGTTTGGGTTGTTTTTACTCCATGAGATTTTAATGTCTTCCTTTTTCCTATCTGAGTAATTAAAATTTTTCACTTAACTTTATATTGTTTTTGCAATTTAAAATTTGGTTTATTTGCGGGGTCTAGCCATGTCTTAACGGGGACACTGTCATAACGGGGGTCATGGGGGGTGTGTAAAACTTTCTTTCTTCTTTCAACAGCCCCCGTTTCCCCGAAGGGGGGGCCCCAAAAAAGAAAAAAAAAGTTTCCCTTTTACATTTAGTAATTTTTGGGGGGGGGGGATGCCCCTTCTCCCAGCATGTTACGCCCAGGGCCCTGGTTTCGGAGGAAGAATTCTGTTCCACTTCCCCCCGGAGATAAAGGAAATAAGAACAAGAACTAGTAAGAAAATAAAAAAAACCCAGAGGGGGGTTTTTTAAAACATATGCTTGTACATAATGTGTAGGGGCCTAATGTAAGTAGAAGTAACAAGACATACCTGAAATCTTTCATGTTTATGAGAAGAAAAAAAACACCAGCAATCCTACCATCATGTAAAACAATTACAGGCTTTCGTTTTTTAGACTCACTTGGCAGGGCAGTACCTCCCTGGGGGGTTGTGTCTACCAACCTACTACCAACCTATCAGATAGTAAATATGATATAAAATTAATTTTGGGTGCAAGATTTGATTTATAGTATAAAGTTTAAAATAATGGCACCAAAAAAATAATTTATATGAGGTAGTTGGTATATAGTAAAAGTTAGTACAAAGAATTGCACAATAATGTAGTAGGAACATACACTAATACACCACATGTATATTATGTGAGGACAATTGGTTAATCAGTAATGGTAAGTCAGCTTGTCAAGGAAGTTGGAGAGATCACGCGTTTGATATAGAAAATTTTTGACCATGCTTTTCGAACGTATTTTCCCATCCGAGTGAAGCATTGATGGATTTTGTCCTCCAGTTTGTTTCAACCTAAAAGAAGGTTTTGCGTTTTTTTTTGGGATTTGATGTACACTCATTTTTTATTCTAATTGCTGTTTTTAAATTTGGTCCTTTTTTTATCAAATGAATAAGTCTGATCATAATACTATGTTTTCCTTGTTTTCCTAGCAATCGTGCTTCTTTGATTTCAAATTTTCCATTAACCCTAGGTGGTCTTGTAATATATTGATAGCAGTTTCCTTGCACTGGGATTGAATTATGTTCTGGGGAAAGTGATTGCTGTTTATTATAACTGCACGAAAAATTTTCTTTTCGGTTTTTTCATCTTGAAAATCAAGATATTCATTCAGATACTAATGAATGCTCAAGAACTTTTTTTAAAAAAAAACACAACCCATAAAGACATTGCCCGAAAAAA
>WNWK01024391.1:0-29814 GCA_009830355.1 Cherax destructor
ATAATAATGTGCATTTATATTTTATATAACCTATTATATTGAGAAAAACAGTTTAATCAGCTCTATTAAGTCTTTAGGGTGGCCTGACCTAAGACCTCATAGCAAATTCTGAATAATTCAATATAATTAGGCATTCATGTTATTTAATTACAACAATACATGCTGGGTCCCAACAGCCCCACAACAAGTCCATAATACCCCATAACAAATAATAAAAACTTTAACATGAATAGCAAAACAAACCCTATCTTAAATAAAAATGAAAAATAAAAATAGACAAATAAGACTACATTGCAACAGCTAATTTTTACAGATGGAATGTGTAAAAGGGACGTGTCGATGTTCTTGACACATAAGCTGATACTCTTTTCTGAACTTGCTGGTATTCGATTAATCAAAGACGGTGTCAACAATCACTTGTTTGACGGATGTTTCCAAAACCCATATGTTGACAATGTATCAGGAACTCAGGTGGGGTCCTTGGGTAACTTAGGTGGCTGTGTTTGGCTCTAGTGTGACTGCAGAAGTTGACAGGGTAATAGTTCACGATTCAGTCTCAGATCTCTGGTGAGATAGCTCCTTCAATCTCCCTCAGCGTTGTGCCAGATGACCCGTGCTGGTACCTATGGCTAACAAATGGAGAAAGACCAAATTACTCACCATTCTTATCTCCACATTCTTATAATAGGCATAAGGCCTTTAAAAGAAATGGTGAGACAAATTTATGTTAGTCAATACAAGGCAAGGGCAGAGCCGAATTAAGTACCCCAAACTAACGAGTGAAGCTCGTAACATAATAAAATAACGAGTGAAGCTCGTAACATAATAAAATAACGAGTGAAGCTCGTAACATAATAAAATAACGAGTGAAGCTCGTAACATAACATAAGATAGAAGTGGCGGTGAAGACTTACAGTGGAGACGGGAGTAGTCAGTCGAGTGAGTAGCCCTTGGCCGGAGTCTAGCATGTCACCTCTCTCAGGGTGGAAGAAGGGGGAGGTACAGCTGGAGCTAGACACTCACCCCACCTCAACGAGCAGACTACCACTACTAGCACTTATACAGATATTCACACTTCCATCCCTCAGACCGAACCTAATTACCCCCCAATCCCCCCTCCCCTTTCCCATCTTCCCCATCCTCCCTTTTCCTTTTCCTCCTCCTCCTCCTCCTCCTCCTCATCCCTCCCTTATTTCCTTCTCATTTTTACCCTGGGAGCTTCTCTCCACAGGCATTCTAGTTCCTAGGTAGGGGGAAGGGTACCGTGGTCCAATCCCTTTCCGTTGAGGTTCTTGGCAGTGGTGTAGTTTGCCGTGGAATCTGGATCGCCTGGGGATGTCCCGATCCCTCTCCGGTCTCCCGGGGGGTGGCCTTGGGTATCTTTCGGGCGACGGGTGTATCTCTGGAGGCCACCTTTCGGATTCCGGGGGTGGTGGCCGAAGGCGGTATGCTTTGTGGCAGATATCTGGCTGCCCTCTCTTTTGTCCGCCGAGGTGGCTCGGTGGATGTGAGGTTGCTATCCTGGATTGCTGGTTTACTGGCATGAAGGGTAGGGTATGGCATGGGTTCCATGCAGCATCTGCACTACTTGCGGTGTTGAGGTCCTCTTGGGCCCGGAGGAGAATTTACGCCCCTTTCATTCCTCCTAGGAGCTATTCCTCCACGTTCCCTTCTTTTTTTATTCTTTTTTTTTATTTTTATTTTCTTTTCTTCTTTCTTTTTTTTTCTTAAAAACAAAATGAAAGAAGTAACCTAACCATGGATGCCCTAATCCGTGAACCTACCCCCGGGCCCCTTCTTGATACCGCACCTAGTTCTGACCCTACCTCGTTAACCCTTTGGGGGTCGGTGCCGTACTAGTACGTTTTACGAGCAGGGGTTGGTGCCGTACTAGTACGCGTAAATTCTAGCAGCCTCAAATTAAGTGGGAAACGGCTGGTAGCCCTACATATGAAAGAATGGGTCTATGTGGTCAGTGTGCTCAGTATAAAAAAAATCCTGCACCACACACTGCATAATGAGAGAAAAAAAAACTTTGACCGTTTTTTCGTTTAAAACAGCGACTTTGCAGTCTATTTTCGTATGGTATTTATTGCTGTATTCTCGATTTCTTCGTCTCATTTGATAGAATGGAAGATATATTACAGAAATAGATATGATTTTGATTGGTTTGACAATGACAAGTACCTTGAAATTGAGCTCAAATTAGTGAAAATTTTCAATTTTTGACGATGTTCAAGAGTAAGCAAATCACACTATGCGTCCAATATACATCAACTGGAGAGTCTAATATTCATGCACAAGTGCTCTGATATTATTTATACCATTTATACAATGATGCAGTTGTATACATAACAGTAAATCTTCTATTTTTTGTGAGAATAAAATATCAAAATGAAAAGCAAAAGTAATGTAAGAGGGGCCTGGAGACGTGACTAATGAACAGAGAAGATGTTATTTTAGTGCCTTGTGCCTTGTTTATTCTGGACCCTATTTTGAAATTGGCATCGTTTGAAATTTGTGTGAAATTGGCCAAATTGCCATTTTCTGACCACTATTTTGGGTAGTTGAAATGGGTAAATAGGCGGTTTCTTGTACTCAATCGATAGAAGAATTGGAGTTCTAGCAAAATAGCTATAATTTTAGTAGACTGAAACATTGGAATTTGCCAAAAATAGGGCTCAAAGTGGGCAAAATCGCTGATGCGTAAATGTCATCAATACCGCTAATTTTGTGAAAGCATAATTCCGTTAGTTTTCGATCAAATTTCATAATTTTGGTGGCGTTATGATCGGAAAAAGATTATCATTCCATAAGAATTTTTTTTTTCCAAAAAAATTTCAACCCCAGGAACAGGTTTGGGAGATATCCTGTCGACCCCCAAAGGGTTAATGGACAACTCTTCAGACAACTCTAATACCCCTGTACCTCTTTCTGGTGCCAGTTCGTCACCTGCTTCAGGTACCGGGGATCCGACTGGCCCTTTCAATACGTCTGACCTTCGCTATTCTCTGACCTTGATTCCGGCTTCTTCCTTAACGGCGCAGCAATTTTCAAATTGCCCGCCTGTCACACGTCGGATTACCCCCGGTCCTGCACACAAATGACCACGACCCTTACATGATGATTCGACACTTCCTTTTCATTCATCTCAGAAACGACTAGCTCGTCACGCACTCCCCTTAAACTCTTTGCTTCACACTACTCAATGGACAAAGTTTTTTACTCTGTGACCGACTTCTCCTAATACCTATCTTTCAGATCATAGTATTGGTAAGGCTCTGCTACGCAATGTTGGTAAAGATATCTCATTTCATGCTCTCAAGAGCGGCACTCACATCGTCACGGTCCAGAATGCTGGCCAAGCTCGTGATCTTTGTCTTCTTACGACCATAGATACTGTTCCTATCACAAGCATCATTCTCTCAATTCTTGTAGTGGTTCTGTCATTTTACCCCACACCATTGTCCAACGGAATTTCTAGACATGTGGTGATGACATTTTGGAGCAGCTTGAGCTCCAAGAACTCCCTATCCTTAAAGTTGACACTTTTGTCCTCCCTGCCAATAAGCGAAGACGTTATCCTTGCAATATAGCTCGTTTAACATTTGACTGCCGTGAACTACCACCTTCGGTTTACATTGCAGGTCAATGTTTACAAGTTCGAAAGGTGACCCCTACACCACAACAGTGTAGAAACTGCTGGCGTTTTGGTCAGGTTTACCTGAATGAGCGGGAAATCCGTTGTCTCAAAGAGGCGGAAGGCTTCTCATATGCTATGGCCGTCTCTCATCTACGCCTACAAGGGAGACTTCCCCGTATTTCCTATTCTCGCATTGCTAAACGTCGCCCCACTTCCTGGGTCCCAACTTCCTCGACTTCCTCTGTGGTTACAACATCCTCCGTCACCCCTGTCTCGAATCCTTTTGCTGTTCTTGGCTCTGAGGTCCCTACCTCGGCATCCCATACTGTCCACTCTCCTTCCTCTACTCACTCGCACAGTTCTGTGTCTACACACCCTCATCCCCCACCTAAGTCTCAGCGCCCCCCTTCTCATAAGTCCGGCAAAAAATCCCTATTGCCGGGTTCTGCGCCTCCGACTAGTTCTGTAACGTGTGTGGAGGTTCATCCTCCTCCTCGTACAATATCTTCATCCCCTGTCCCCTCTCAAGTTCCTTCCCTGACTGTCCCTCCCCAGGCCACTTCCACTCCTGTCCCCTCCCAAGCCCCCTTCGACAGTTTCCTCTTCCATCTCCTTGCCCTCTACTTTAGTACAGTCTATAGTCTCCCCGATGGTTGCTCACTCTATTTCCATTTCTAATGTTGTCCCACATTCTGCATCTTTGTCTTCCGAAAATCTGGAAGCTATCGCAGAATTTATTGCAGAGTCTGGAACGTTGATGGACAAAGCTCCACCTCCGGTTCCTCCTCCTCTTTCTTCTCTGTCTACCCCCCTCCTTCCTTCACAGCTTCCTACTCCTTCTTTGATTACAGATCTTCCGCTGCCTCCACACGTGGACTTTTCTAACCCTAGTCCATAGATACCTCTAACTTCGACTTATATCTTTCTCTCCATAAATCATGGCTTATTTACAGTGGAATATCCGAGGCCTCAGGGGTAACCGGGGTGAGCTTCAGGTGTTGCTCTCCCAGTTTTTCCCTGTTGGTGTCTGTTTGCAAGAACCCAAATTGCAATCCTCTATTATCCGGCCCTTTTCAGGCTATGATTTGTTATATTTATCGGATTCTTTTTCCGATGGAACCTTTAACGAAAGTGCTCTTCTTATATGCACTGGTGTTCCATACCGTCAGCTCTATGTTCATTCTTCTCTACATTACACCACACCCCGTATCCACTTGAATAAGTGGTATACCACACTCTGTTCTTTATATCTCTCCCCTTCGCGAGCATTGTCTATCCCAGATGTTGATTTACTGGTTTCTTCCTTGCCACCACCCCTTCTATTACTTGGCGATTTTAACTCACACCATTTTCTCTGGGGAGGGTCGCACTGTGACTCCCGGGGCGTTCAGTTGGAGGCATTTTTTGCTTCTCTCCCCCTACATGTTTTAAATACGGGTACTCCTACCCATTTTGATCCTCGAACTCATTCTTTCTCCTGCATCGATCTCTCCATCTGCTCTTCCTCAACTGTCCTTGACTTCACCTGGTCTGTCCTCCCGGACTTACATGACAGCGATCATTTCCCAATCATCCTTAAGTCCCCTTCGTATTTTCCACCTCCTCGTAGCCCACGTTGGCAATTTGACCAGGCGAAATGGGACCTTTACGCACATCTTACTGCCTTTCATGAGGTTCCTTCCTCGTCCTCCATTGATGAGGTTTTACATCTCTTTTCGTCCTCCGTCTTCACACCAGCTTCACATTCTATCCCCCAAACCTCGGGCAAGCATTCTCAGAAGTGCGTGCCTTGGTGGTCTCCTGCTTGTGCTCGGGCAGTACGTTTGAAACGCTCTGCATAGGGCAGGTATCGGTATAACAAAACCACAGAGAGACTCCTTGATTTTAAGCAGAAGAGAGCAATTGCTCACCATGTCATATGTGATGCTAAACGCACTTGCTGGCAAGATTACGTTTCTACTGTCACTTCGGCTTCCTCAATGAGTGCAGTCTTGAAGAAAATGCGGAAATTGAGTGGTAAATTCTCCCCCGACCCGGCTCCTGTTCTTCAGGTTGCCGATATAGCACACCCTCTTGCCGTTGCCACTGAAATTGGTAATCATCTGGTCCGCATTTCTCAGGGGCTCTATCTCTGCCCTTCGTTCCTTTCTTCTAAGTCTGCCAGCGAGTTAAAGCCCTTAGATTTTTCTTCTCTCAGAGAAGAATCTTATAATGTGCCTTTTACCCTTCAAGAACTGGAGGCAACACTCTCTGCTTGCCGATCATCGGCAGCTGGGCCAGACGGCATACATATTCGTATGCTAGAGCATTTACATCAGTCTGCTCTTACTGTCCTCTTACGACTCTTTAATCTTATATGGTCGCAAGGAGTTCTTCCTCAGCTGTGGAAGTCTGCTATTGTTCTCCCTTTTCACAAACCGGGTACTATGGGATGTGATACTTCCCACTACCGTCCCATCGCTCTTACTAGTGCAGTTTGCAAGGTGATGGAACGTCTAGTTAATAGACGTTTGATGTGGTATTTAGAGACGCACAATAGTCTCTCCACTAGTCAATATGGCTTTCGTAAGGGCCGTTCTGCCATTGACCCCTTACTGCGCTTAGATACGTATATTCGAAATGCTTTCGATAATAACCAATCGGTTATCGCCATCTTTTTCGACCTTGAGAAGGCTTATGACACAATTTGGAGGTATAATATCTTGGCCCAGGCTCACTCCTTAGGCCTCCGAGGCAATCTACCATTTTTTCTTAAGGCCTTCTTAACTGAAAGACATTTTCGTGTCCGGGTTGGTAATGAGCTTTCCCCGGATTTTGTCCAAGCTGAAGGTGTCCCCCAAGGTTGTGTTCTGAGTACAACACTCTTTCTGCTTGCTATAAATAATCTGTCATCTGTTCTCCCATCAAATATTTGGTCATCGCTCTATGTGGATGACTTTGCTATAGCTTGTGCAGGTGCTGACTGTCACCTCATTGCAGTTTCCCTCCAGCATGCCATCAACCGGGTTTCCGATTGGGCCATCACGCATGGGTTTAAATTTTCTAGTGGCAAAACTCATCAAATTACGTTTACTAGACGTTCAGTGGTCTCTGATCATCCATTGTACCTATACGGCTCACATATCCCAGAACGTGATACAGTCAGATTTCTCGGCCTCCTGTTTGACCATAGATTGTCCTGGAAACCTCACATTACCTCTCTGAAGGCAACTTGTCACAGCCGGCTGAACCTCCTTAAAACCCTCGCACATCTTTCATGGGGGCTGATCGTAGAACTCTCCTTCGCCTGCATTCAGCCCTAATTTTATCGAAACTCGATTATGGTGACCAGATATATTCGGCGGCCTCCCCTGCTACTCTTTCCAGCCTTAATCCCATCCATCACTAGGGATTACGCTTATGCCTTGGTGCATTTCGTTCTTCCCCGGTTGAGAGCCTCTATGTAGAAGCGAACATTCCATCCTTGTCCGATCGTCGTGATGCACATTGCATTCGCTATTATGTTCACTCTCATGACCTCCGCAATCCTTCCATGTATAGGATTGTCACAGATGTTAGTAGACGCTCGTTGTTTGTTCGTCGCCCCTGTTTACTTCGTCCTTTTTCTCTTCGTCTACATTCACTCTTGTTTTCTCTTCAGCTACCGCCTTTATATGTTCATGTGGCCTCTCACTTTCCCCTACCCCCTTGGGAAGTTCCTGCTGTCTGTATCTGTTCTATTCCTCTACCTTGCGCGAAAGCCCAACTACCTACGGCGGCTTCTCGCTCTTTTTTTCTAGACCACTTCCGTTCTCATTCCCATACCATCGCAGTGTACACCGATGGTTCAAAGTCGTCTGACGGCGTTGGATTCGCAGCAGTGTTTCCGGACAGCGTCGTGCGAGGGCATCTATTACCCTCGGCTAGCATATTTACCTCTGAATTGTATGCCATTCTTGTGGCACTTATCCGTATTGCATCTATGCCTGTCACCATTTGTGGTCATTTCAGACTTTCTTAGTGCTTTACAGGCTATCCGTAAAATTGATACACCTCACCCCCTAGTTCTTCGTATCCAACTTTGGTTATGCCGTATCTCTAGCAAGCACAAAGATATTGCTTTTTGTTGGGTCCCTGGTCATGTTGACGTACAGGGCAATGAACAGGCAGACACTGCTGCGTGGTCAGCAGTACATGACCTTCCAGTTTCATATAGAGGTGTTCCTTTCATGGACTATTTTGCGGTCATTGCTACCCACCTTCGCACACGTTGGCAACAACGCTGATCTGACCTGCTAAATAACAAACTTCATTCTATTAAACTGAGTATAGGTTTCTGGCCTTCTTCTTGTCACCAATGTTGAGGTTGGGAGACTACACTCTCCCGTCTTCGCATCGGCCACACTCGTCTTACTCACGGGTATCTCATGGAGAGGCTCCCTGCCCCTCTCTGTGAGCATTGTCAGGTTCCAGTGTCTGTTCGACATATTCTGTTGGACTGCCCACTTTATCAACGAGCACGCAGAATTTACCTCCAACGGCGTCTTCGCTCTGCGGCCCTTTCTTTACCTTCCCTTCTAGCTGATGGATCCTCCTTTAATCCTGACTCTCTCGTTGACTTTTTGACAGAAACTGACTTACTACACAAACTCTGAAGATTATACCTCTAGCACCTTCCTCAGTCCCTTCTACCTCGATCTCTTGATACCCTCTATCCCTGCACTATCCACTGTCCTGCTGCACTCCATACCCTACTAATCGTCCATCTCCCTCTTAGAATCCATTCTTCCTGCATCCTGTCCTGCCCTGGCGTGCTGTATAACCCTTGTGGTTTAGCGCTTCTTTTGATTATAATAATAATCACACTTCCATCACTCCTATCTATGGACTTTTCCCTCACAGTGGGTATAAACTGCACTTTATTCCGTGTCAGTTAACCCAGCCTCACTCAGGAATTTTTTTAGTTCATATTCTGTAGAGATGAAGTACCTCTTTCCAGTGGGCTGTTTCTTAACTGTGATTTTACCATCCCTCACAAAGAACTGATGGATTTTTTGGGTATGGCGTAATTTTCTTAGTCGATAAATATCTAACTTACCTTTGAAAAATTAATTCATAGGCAGATCTATTCCTATCTCATCTCATACAACATACTCAACCCCTGTCAGTTTGGATTCAGGACTAATAAAAGCACAAATGATGCTATTATATACATGCTAGAACTAATATACACCCCTCTCAAGAATAAAGAAGTCCCACTGGGAATCTTCATTGATTTATGTAAAGCTTTTGATACAGTCGACCATGATTTGCTGCACATTAAATTAACACACTATGGCATAAGAGGGCACTCCCTCAACTACCTAAAGTCATACCTTAGTAACAGAAGCCAATATGTGTACACAAATGGAGCTAACTCTTCCACACAACCAATTACAGTCTGGGTCCCGCAAAGAAGTGTCCTTGGCCCACTCCTCTTCCTCATTTACATCAATGACCTACCAAATGCGTCACAACTACCTAAACCCATATTATTTGCAGATGACACAACATACATCTTCTCTCATCCTAACCCAATCATACTAGCCAACACTTTTAATACTGAATTGCAGAAGATATCTACCTGGATGATGACTAATAAGCTAACTCTCAATACTGACAAAACCTATTTCATTCAGTTTGGAAACAGAGCTACAAATGTTCCACTTAACGCTAAACAGTTCACCCATCACAAGACTCACAGAGGGAAAATTCCTAGGGATCCACCTTGAGAGTAGCCTCAAATTCCAGACACGTATACAACAAATTTCCAAGAAAATCTCCAAAACAGTAGGCATACTATCAAAGATACGGTACTATGTTCCACAATCAGCTCTCCTTGCACTGTATCATTCACTCGTCTACCCTTATCCCACCTATGGAATTTGTGCATGGGGATCAACAACATTCAATCACCTAAGACCACTAATAACCCAACAAAAGGCTGCAGTCAGAATGATAACAAATTCCCACTCCAGACAACATACTCCACCAATATTCAAAAGTCTAAAACTACTCACCGTCAAGAACATCCATACTTATTATTGTGCCTACTACATTTATAGAACACTACACTCAAACATAAACCCACCACTCAAACTTCTCCTCACCAACCTTAACAGGACGCATGACCATAACACTAGACACAGAACACTTTTTGATGTACCCCTTGTCCATATCACACTGTGCAAAAACTCTAGGCACATAAAGGGCCCCAAAATTTGGAATTCATTACCAGTAAATACTAAAGTAACCCGGTCTGAACATCAATTTAAGACTCTCCTCAAAAACCACATACTCACCCTAAACTGAAAACTCAATACTACTTAACTTTACCAAATAATATAAATTAATTATTTACTATTGATATAAACAACCTGCTAAACACTTTCAACTTGTCCCAATGTTATATCCCCAGATTGTTAATTTGTGTAAACTTTCTGTCTGCTATAAATAAAAACAGATGTCCAACTTAAACAAACTATGATCAATTTCTCTTGTAGTATTAAGTAGTCTGTAAGCCATTAAATTTAGTCTGCCCATAATGCCATGGCTTGATAGTGGCTCTCTTTGCACTGCAACTCATTATTTTAATTATATAATCTCAATGTAAACTTGCAAGGAAATAAAATTTGAATTTGAACAATTAGGCTGTAGTCTGCATAACAGTAAATCTTCTTTTTTTTGTGTGAATAAAAATTCCAAATTATTTATATTGTAATAATAATACGTATAATAATAATAGTACAGTGGACCCCCGGAAATTGTACTGCTCCCAACTCAAACAATTATGTAAGTGTATTTTTGTAAGTGTATTTTTGGGGGTCTGAAACGGACTAATCTAATTTACATTTGTCCTTATGGGAACAAATTCGTTTGGTAAGAGCACTAGAACAGCATTCTGGAACGAAGTAGTATGTCCGATTTCCGGGGGTCCACTGTATAATAATATAATATAATAATAATATAATACATGTATGTATACAGTCAACCCTCTGTTTTCGTGTATCTCCGTTTTCGGGGATTTCAGTTTTCAGACGCTTTTTTCGTGGAAATATTACCTCCGTTTTCGGTGATTGGCTTCGTTTTCGTTCATGGTACGGAACATGTCCAGTGCCCAGCGCACATACAAAGCCCGCAAGCCCGCCTCCCACACACATTCTCAGGCAGTGTAGCATTGTTTCTATTTGAGTGAACATTATCCTGCGAGTTCATACAAAACATTTCTTAACAATCCATTGTTTTTGGCCCTTGATTATTGTGTGTGACTGCTAAATATGCCACCATGGGCCCAAAGAAAGCTCCTAGTGCCAGTCCTTTGGTAAAGAAAGTGAGGAACACCATAGAATTAAAGAAAGAAATCGTAGCAAAGTGGAGTCGATAAAGGCTATAGCACCAGTGTAGCACTAACAGTGTAGCAAGTAAGTTAAGCGATAGAAAAATGACGACACGAAACTTAACTCCTCCATTGTTGTTTGAGGAGTATAAGGGCACTGAGTCCAGAGCCGCCCTTTGCCAACATCCCCTCCAAGGTAAGTGTAAATATTTCTTATTTATATAAGTGTGAATATTTCTTATTTATAAATTAAAGTGTAAATATTTCTTATTTATAAATTAAAGTGTAAATATTTCTTATTTATAAATTAAAGTGTAAATATTTCTTATTTATAAATTAAAGTGTAAATATTTCTTATTTATAAATTATGTACATTGTTTATGTGAATAGTGGTGGTGGCGTTCTGCTGCCACTGACCACTACCACGGCTTATGGTCAGTGGCCCTTATACCCAACAACAACAACAACACTACCACCAGTCCTTACATTCGTAATGACATGTTTTATTCATTCTAGTGTTTATATCATGTTTCTATGTTATTAATATTTTTTATTATGTCATATTAGATGAATTGTGATAGATAAATAAGCCATAGAGCTGATATTAGTGTCAAATTGAGGCATTTTGTCCTGCCTCCCAACAATAAACTCTCCTCCCTCTCTCCTCTCCATCTTCCATACACCAACAAGAGTCGCCAATAAAGGTAAGTGTGATGTTAAATGTTCATTTATACATGTTATTAGTGCTTTATATTTATTTGTCATTCTTTTCTGTATGTAAATCTATATTTAATCTCTACAAAAATATTTTTTGTTAATACTCCTGGGCGTCTGAAACGGTTTAATTGAATTTACATTATTTCTTATGGGGAAAATGGCTTTAGTTTTCGTTGATTTCAGTTTTACTCGATCCCTCTGGAACGGATTAAACACGAAAACCGAGGGTTGATTGTAATAATAATACATGTATAATATTAATGTACTACGTATATAATAATAATAATTATAATAATTGAAGGCTTCAAAAGGCCGTCACTAGATGGCAGTGAATACCATAACAATGCGGGAGCGGTTGTGGCCGCCTCCACTTGTCACATAATGGCATATTTTATTCATTCTAGAGTATATATATCAGGTTTCTGTGTTATTTATATTGTTTATTATGTCATATTAGATGAATTGTGATAGATAAATAAGCCGTAGAGTTGATATTAGCAAAGTATTCAAGGAGTATTTTGTCCTGTCTCCATACAAACTCTCGTCCGCCGCCGACCGCCACATGTGTAATGACATATTTTATTCATTCTAGAGTATATATCAGGTTTCTATGTTATTTATTTATTGTTTATTATGTCATATTAGATGAATTGTGATAGATAAATAAGCCGTATAGATGATAGTGAAATATTGAAGTATCTTGTCTTGCCTCCTGAGAGCCAGAACGGATTAATTCCATTTCAGTTACAGTGGACCCCCGGATTACGTACTGCTCCAAACTCGAACAATTATGTAAGTGTATTTTTGTAAGTGCTTTTGTAAGTGTATTTTTGGGGGTCTAAAAGGACTAATCTAATTTACATTATTCCTTATGGGAACAAATTCGAAACTTAACTCCTCCATTGTTTGTTTGAGGAATATAGGGACACTGTGACCAGAGCCACCCTCTGCCAACATCTCCTCCAAGGTAAGTGTAAATATTTCTTATTTATATAAGTGTGAATATTTCTTATTTGTAAATTAAAGTGTAAATATTTCTTATTTATAAATTATGTACAGTTGTTTGTGTGAATACTGGTGGTGGCTTTCAGCTGCAGCCGACCACCACCACGGCTTATGGTCAGTGCCCCTTACACCCAACAACACCACCACCACCTCCACCAGTCCTTACACTTGTAATGATATGTTTTATTCATTCTAGAGTTTATATCATGTTTCTGTGTTATTAATATTGTTTATTATGTCATATTAGATGAATTGTGCTAGATAAATAAGCTGTAGGGTTGATATTATTGTCATATTGAAGGACTATCTTGTCCTGCCTCCAAACAAACTCCTGCCTCTCTCATACGCCAACAAGAGTCTTCAATAAAGGTAAAACTGATTTAACTGTTCATTTATCAATTAAAATTAGTGCTTTATATTTATTTCTCATTGTTTTCTGTATGTAAAACTATAGTATTTATTCTTTAAAAAAATTAATTTTTGGTGAATATTTTTGGGTGGAACGGATTAATAGTATTTACATTATTTCTTATGGGAAATAAGGGTTCAAAAATCGGCCAGTTCGATTTTAGGCCTAGCTCCTGGAACGGATTATGGCCTATTTCCGGGGGTCCTCTGTATATGCATTTTATCGCTTTGGAGGGCTTTAAATGTCGCAATATATTACGTGTGGATTGGTTGGGATGGCCTGGCAGGCTACCATACCTCCCACACCTGACTTCCTACAAATAAATACTACTCACCTCTCACCCTACATTAAGACTACAAATATTTTTTAAGTTAAGTAATGAATGCACTGTATATGCATTTTATTGCTCTGGGGGGTTTTAACCCTTAAACTGTCCACACGTAGATATACGTTCACCTGCGTACTGCTCCGAATATTTTGAAAAAAAAAATCATTTTTTTTAAATGAAGAGCGCATTTTTATAAACAGGATAGGCTAAAAAAAATTTTTTAGTGCCAGTACTTACTGAGATATAAGCCCGCCAATTTGGTGCTGGATGCTCACCTGACGGTAACATCAAGTCCTGCCACTTGCAGAAGTATTGCTGATATACTTTTTTTTCTACTTTTCATTTTAATTTATATAATTTTTATGTTCTGATAATTACAATTTACAATAGTTCCTGTGATTTCATAGCCAATCTTGTTCTAACACTAATATTATGTACTGAAATAGTACTCAAATAGTCACAATCACACCAACAGGTGAACATTTTCGCCTACCTTGGTCATTTACTATTGTCTATAAATATATACGAAGTATTTATAGGTCCCAGCAATGTTTTAGACATCCAGGAGTATATATGAAACTCCTTGAAGAATGGTGTTATGACAATTGCCAGATAACTACTGATAAGGCAGTGACATTGATGAATTAATGTGTGCAAGGAACCCTTGCTCTTTCACTCTGTATCTATCTATCTATCTGTCTGTCTGTCTATCTATCTATCTATCTGTCTGTCTATCTATCTATCTGTGTCTTTATCTGTCTGTCTGAATCTGTTTGTCTGTATCTGTCTGTGTCTCTGTCTATGTCTGTCTAGCTCTGCTTATCTGTCTTTCTGTCTGCCTGTGTGCCTGGAGTATATGAAACTCCTTGAAGAATGGTGTGTTGACAAGTGTCAGATAACTCTTGACAGCCCAGTGACATTTGATAAATGTCAGCAGTGCTGGAGGGAACCCTCCCCTTTTCAATGTCTATCTGTCTGTATGTCTGTCTATCTGTCTGTCTGTCTATCTGTCTGTCTGTCTATCTGTCTGTATCTGTCTATCTGCCTGTATCTATCTGTCTGTTTGTCTAGCTCTGCTTATTTCTGTCTAACTCTGCTTATCTGTCTTTTTGTCTGCCTGTGTGTGTGTCTTTCCGTCTGCTTGTCTCAGTCTCAGAGTGCGGCTTGTAAGCCAGCAGGTATTATACACGATGCAGAAGTGACGATGTGTATTACTTGTCAGTCATGCTTATTATGCCTTATATCTACAAACATTGTATAGCACTTTGCCTGGAATTTTTGGGTTATCCTAGGTAATTTACACTATGTATAATTGTACTTATGTGTACATGTGAGAGAGAGATATAGGACATATAGATATAGACAAAGATATAGACAGAGTTATAGACAGATAGAGAGACAGCCAAAGCCAGCCAGCCTGCCGACTACATAAGAACATAAGAAAGAAGGAACACTGCAGGAGGCCTACTGGCCCATGCAAGGCAAGTCCATGTCACCCCCCAGCTTAGACCAATGACCCACCTAGTCAGGTCACATCCTCTGAAGGAAGGAGCATGGCATCAGACCTAGTAGCACAAGCTAGTCAGGTCCAGCTCACACCCACCCACAGCCACTCATCTATTTATCTAACCTATTTTTACTTTCCTCTTATAAGGGGAGTGTTAATGCGACATGACATCAGTGAATCCCTGGTGTTTGCCACAGTATTTGCTCTAGCTGGCACTCAGTTGAACTGGTGCTCCCACAAGGTACTAAGTGGTCCCAGATTTTTTTAATACTGCGCACACTGAGGGCGCAGATCCATTCTCTCATGTCTAGGCGACTCAGGCCTATCGCACTAAATTTGAAGGAATGAAAAATAAAACGTAGATCTACGTTTGGAGCAGTACGCACGTGAACGTATATCTACGTGTGGACAGTTTAAGGGTTAAATGTCGTAGTACAATGGAACCCCGGATTTCAGCCGTAATCCGTTCCAGAATGTCGGCCTAAATCCGAAAAGGCCGAAAACCGAAGTAATATTTCCCATAAGAATTAATGTAAATACAATTAATCTGTTCTAGACACCCAAAAATATTAACAAGAAATACATTTTTCAAAGATTAATTATAGTTTATCATACACAAAACAATGAGAACTAAATAAAATGACTAATGAAATGGATGAATGAACATTTAACATCACATTTCTTTATTGAAAACTCTTGTTGGCATATGGAAGACAGGGAGGAGAGAGGGAGGACTGATTATTGTTTGGAAGGAAAATCCCCCTTCATAAGGACTTCAGGTATCAAGTCCCTATCCGGGGTTACTTCCCTTCTTTGTCTTTTATTGGCACTAGGACCAGCTTGAGAGTCACTGCACCCCTGTCGCACAAAAAAAACTGTCCAGAGAGGTCTGTTTCTAGCGTCTCTTCAAGATTTTTCTGAAGTGGGACAAGGTTTTGTTGCTGAACATGTTGCAGATATGGCTTGTTTCAGCTTGGTCAGGGTGATATTTCTCCATAAAACTTTGCAACTCCCTCCACTCTGCAGGGAGGGAGTGTAGCAGGCAGGGAGAGAGTGTAGCAGGAAAGCAGGGAGTGTAGCAGGCATGCAGGGAGTGTAGCAGGAAAGCAGGGAGTGTAGTAGGAAAGCAGGGAGTGTAGCAGGCAGGGAGGGAGTGTAGCAGGAAAGCAGGGAGTGCAGCAGGCAGGGAGGGAGTGCAGCAGGCAGGGAGAGAGTGCAGCAGGCAGGGAGGGAGTGTAGCAGGCAGGGAGGGAGTGTAGCAGGCAGGGAGGGAGTGTAGCAGGCAGGGAGAGAGTGTAGCAGGCATGCAGGGAGTGTAGCAGGAAAGCAGTGAGTGTAGTAGGAAAGCAGGGAGTGTAGCAGGCAAGGAGGGAGTGTAGCAGGAAAGCAGGGAGTGCAGCAGGCATGCAGGGAGTGTAGCAGGCAGGGAGGCAGTGTAGCAGGCATGCAGGGAGTGTAGCAGGCATGCAGGGAGTGTAGCAGACAGGGAGGGAGTGTAGCAGACAGGGAGGGAGTAGCAGGCATGCAGGGAAGTGACCCCGGATAAGGACTTGTTACCTAAAGTACTTATGGAAGGGGATTCCCCTTCCAAACAATAGCCTCTCTTCCCTCTCCCCTTCTCCCTGTCTTCTATCCAGCAACAACAGTCTTCAATAAAGGTAAGTTTCATGTTGAATGTTCATTCTTTTGTGCATGTAAATCTATCTTTACAGTAAAAAAAAAATTTTTTTGTTAATACTTCTGGGTGTCTGGAACGGATTAATTGAATTTACATTATTTCTTATGGGGAAAATGGTTTCAGTTTTCATTGATTTCAGTTTTAGTTGATCCCTCTAGAACGGATTAAACACGAAAACGGAGGGTTGACTGTGCGTCCTGGCAAGCTTGAGCACACGTACACCACTTTCGTACTTTGCTACAATTTATTTCCTGAATTCTATCGTGTTTCTCTCTTTCTTTACCAAAAGGCTGGCACTAGGAACTTATTTGGGGCCCATGGTGGCTTATTTCGCAGTCGCACTCAATAAACAACCACAAAAAACCATGGATTATAACAAAATGTTTGGATGAATGCGCAGAGTGTTGCTCTTTCACCGAGAGACACAGCCAGACTGACTCACTCATGTGGCATCCTCGACGGGCGGACGCGTCCAATACGGCTGATTTCCGAGTTGCCGGCCGAAATCCAGGATAGAATTTCGGCCAAAAAAGTGGCCGAAATCCTATTTGGCCGATATCCGCACCGGCAGATATCCGGGGGTCCACTGTATATTGCGAGTGGGTGGGGTGTCCTGGCTGGTACCATACCTCCTGCACCTGACTTCCTACAAATAAATAGTACTCACCTCTCACCCTACATTAGGACTACAAATATTTTAAGGTAAGTAATGAGCATACTGTGTGTGTATTTTACTTTTTATTGTTTTTGATGCCTAGTTCTATTGCTAACTTAATATATGTTGGTGTAAACTTGTTATCTGGCATATATATGCATTTATAGGTGGAAAAAATGGCATTCTGCTTTCTGGCGATGTCTGCTTTACGGTTGTAGCCTGGAACCTAACCTGCTGTATAAGTGGGGCCCTACTGTATATTGATTTAGTATGGGTGTTGGTCTAATAGTCACTGCTTTTAGAATTCAAATTCTTGACTTGAATGTCATTCATCTAATGTAAAAAAAATGTACCTATAAACTTGCTAGACTATAACCCAAATGATTTTTCTTATAATCACGTAAATGATATAGAGTGATACCTCTACTTACGAGCAGCTCCCAACTCGAACAATTAGGAATCCACATTGACAGTACAGTGGACCCCCGAGTTTCGTAAAAAATTCACTCCTAAAGTCTGCTCAAGTGCCATTACCGAACGAATTTACTCCCTTAAGGAAAAATGTCACGTAGGTTAGTCTATTTCAGACCCCCAAAAATACTTTTCCACAAGCACTTACAATATTATACTTACATAAATGTACGATTTCCGGGGTTTACAAAACTCGGGGGTCCACTAGTCTTAAATTCCAAACACATACAACAAATTTCCAAGAAAATCTCAAAAATAGTAGGCATATTATCAAAGATAAGCTATTATGTGTTACAATCAGCTCTCCTTGCACTATATCATTCACTTATCTACCCTTATCTCACCTATGGAATCTGTGCATGGGGCTCAACAACATTAAATCACCTTAGACCACTCATAACCCAGCAAAAGGCTGCAGTCAGGATGATAACAAATTCCCACTCTAGACAGCATACTCCACCAATATTCAAAACTCTAAAACTACTCACCGTAAAAAACATTCATACCTATTCATGTGCCTATTACATACATAAAACTCTACATGCTAATATCAACCCTCCGCTCAAAATTCTCCTCAAAAACTTTAATAGGTCCCACGACCACAACACAAGACACAGATCACTTTTTGACATACCCCGAGTCCATACCAACCAATGTAAAAATTCTATGCACATAAAGGGCCCCAGAATCTGGAATTCATTACAAGTAAATATTAAGTTAACCTTGTCTGAAAATCAATTTAAGACTCTTCTCAAAAATCACCTACTCACCCTAAACTAAATACTCATACTGTAAACTACTTTAAAAAATGCTCAATGTTATTTTCCTTAAGATAATCTCAATTTTATATTACCATCCTCCTAAACACTTGTTACAATTTATTATCATCATATTGTCATTTTAACAGTATACAGTGGACCCTCGGCTAACGTTCTTAATCCATTCCAGGAGCTAGAGCTTTAGCCGAAAAAAACGTTATCCGAAGCCTTATTTCCCATAAGAAATACAGTGGACCCTCGGTTAACGAAATTAATCCGTTCCAGGAGCTATTACTTAATCTGAATCTTTCGTTATCTGAAACCTTATTTCCCATAAGAAATAATGTAAATACAATTAATTGTTCCACAAAAAATAATCACTCAAAATAAAAAAATAACATTTACTTACCTTTATTGAAGAGACTTGCAGGCATCTGGAAGATATGTACATGATGATTGGAGCAGGTGTTAGTGGTTGGAAGGGAATCCCCTCCAAAAGGACTTCAGGTGACAAGTCCCTCTCTGGGGTTACTTCCCTTCTTGGTCTTTTAATGCCACTAGGACCAGCTTGAGAGTCACTAGACCCCTGCCTGGTGAAGTAGCTGTCCACAGTTCTCTGTTTCTGGCGACTCTTCAACACTTTTCTGAAGTACAACATGGCTCTGTCACTGAAGTGGTTGCACAGAAGGCTCATTTCAGCTTGCTCAGGGTGGTATCTTTCAACAAATGTCTGCAACTCATTCCACTTTGTACACATCTCCTTAAGCACTGAAGAAGGCACCTCCTTATCTCTCTCTCTCTTCCTTTGAAGCAATAACCTCAGCTGTGGTCTGTTGCTGTTCCAGATGAAGCTCTTGCAGCTCTTCAGTTGTTAGCTCTACCCTGTGCTCCTCCACCAACTCTTCCACATCCTCACCACTCACCTCCAACCCCAGGCTGTTCCCCAATTCCACAATATCTTCCACAACATGTTCCACAACAGGCACAGGGTCGTCAGGGTCAGGGTCAGCCTCAAATCCTTCAAAATTCCTCTCTTGGACACAATCCGGCTACAGTGGTCTCCAAGCAGAGTTCAGAGTCCTGGAAGTCACTTCCTCCCAAGCCTTACCTATAAGGCCTATGCAATGCACGATATTGAGGTGTTCTTTCCAGAACTCTCTTAGGGTCAATTCAGAGTCATTGGTCATATTAAAGCACCTCTGAAACAGTGCTTTGGTGTACAGTTTCTTGAAGTTGGAAATGACCTGCTGGTCCATGGGCTGGAGGAGAGGAGTGGTGTTAGGAGGCAAGAACTTCACTTTGAGGAAATTTATGTTGTCAGGCAACAACTCTTGCAAGTTGTGAGGATGAGCAGGAGCATTGTCCAGTAGCAGGAGGCACTTGAGTGGCAATTTATTTTCCAGGAGGTATTTCTTCACACTAGGGCCAAACACTCCAGTCATCCATTCCTTGAAAATCTCCGTAGTGACCCATGCCTTGGTGTTAGCTTTCCAATGCACACACAATTTATTCTTGTCAACACCGTGATTCTTGAAGGGTCTGGGATTTTCATAGTGATGCACCAGTAAAGGCTTCACTTTAAAATCACCACTGGCATTGGCACACATCATAAGAGTTAGCCTGTCTTTCATAGGCTTGTGTCCTGGCTGTGCCTTTTCCTCCTGAGTAATGTAAGTCCTGTTGGGCATTTTCTTCCAAAACAGGCCTGTTTCATCACAATTAAACACTTGTTGGGGGAGGAATTGTTCAGCCTCTACGAACCCCTTGAATTCCAGCACAAATTTTTCAGCTGCACGTTTGTCTGAGCTGGCTGCCTCACCATGCCTCACAACATTGTGTATGCCACTACGTTTCTTAAACTTCTCAAACCAGCCTTTGCTGGCTTTAAAATCACTCTCCTCACCACTGGTTGCAGGCATTGTCTTCACAAGATCTGCGTGCAACTTCCTTGCCTTTTCACAAATTATCGCCATAGAAATACTATCACCCGCTCTCTGTTTTTCATGGATCCACACCAACAACAACTTCTCAACCTCATCCACTGTTTTCGATCTTTGTTTCGTTAACAAATTAAACCCTTTTGCAACATTAGCTTTCTTGATCTCATTTCTCTGTGCCAGGATAGTGCCGATAGTAGATGGAGTTTTCTTGTACATCCTGGCAAGATCACTCAGACGTACACCACTCTCATATTTTTCTATGATTTCCTTCTTCAGTTCGATGGTGTTCCTCACTCTCTTTACCCCAAGGGTGCCACTAGGAAGCTTCTTTGGATTCATGGTGACTTATTTCACAGTGGCAATAACTAAAACCACCAAAAAATACACCAAATATATTGTGAATCTTTGAAAGAGCGCGCTGGGTAATGTTCTCTCAATGGTAAACAACGCTTCACTGGCGTCCTGCGCTTGCGCGGAGCAGGCGGACGCGTCTAATACCTTTCGGTAACCGAGGACTTTTTCGCTAACCGATTACGAAAAAAGCTTACGTTTTCCGAAACTTTCGTTAACAGGACCTTTCGTTAACCGAGGGTCCACTGTAATGTAAATACAATTAATCCGTTCCAGACATCCAAAAATATTCACAAAAAAAAATAATTTTTTAAAGAATAACTATAGTTTTACATACAGAAAACACACATAAATACTACATACAATTTAAAATTTATAAATAAATAATGAAATAAACATTTAAAATAACATTTACTTACCTTTATTGAAGAGACTTGCTGGCATCGGGAAGATAGGGAGGACAGGGGCAGGGCTTAGTGTTTGGAAGGGGACTCCTCACTCCCTGCACTACTGCTACACTCCCTGTATGCTTGCTACACTCCCTGTATGCTTGCTACACTCCTTTCATGCCTGTTACACTCCTTGCATGCCTGCTACACTCCTTGCATGGCTGCTACACTCCCTGTATGCCTGCTATATTCCCTGCATGCCTGCAACACTCCCTGCATGTCTGCTACACTCCCTGCTTGCCTGCTACACTCTTTGCATGCCTGTTACACTCCTTGCTTGCCTTGTACACTCCCTGCATGCCTGCTACACTCCCTGCATGCCTGCTACACTCCTTGCATGCCTACTACACTCCTTGCATGCCTGCTACACTCCCTGTATGCCTGCTATATTCCCTGCATGCCTGCAACACTCCCTGCATGCCTGCTACACTCCCTGCTTGCCTGCTACACTCCCCGCATGCCTGTTACACTCCTTGCTTGCCTTCTACACTCCCTGCATTCCTGCTACACTCCTTGCATGCCTGCTACACTCCCTGCATGCCTGCTACACTCCTTGCATGCCTGCTACACTCCCTGCATGCCTGCTACACTCCTGCATGCCTGCTACACTCCCTGCATGCCTGCTACACTCCCTGCATGCCTGCTACACTCCTTGCATGCCTGCTACACTCCTTGCATGCCTGCTACACTCTCTGAATGCCTGCTAAACTGTGTTTTTGTTGTACATCCTGACAAGCTCACCCACACGTACGCCACTCTCAAATTTTTCAACAATCTCCTTCTTCAGTTCGATGGTGTTCCTCACTCTCTTTACCACAGGGTGCCACTAGGAAGCTTCTTTGGACCCATGGTGACTTATTTCACAGTGACAGTCACTAAATCACCAAAAAGACACCAAATGTATTGTGAATGCTTGAAAGAGCGCGCTGGGTGTTGTTCACTCAAGTGTAAACAACGGTGGACTGGCGTCCTGGGAGGAGGTGCGCAAGCGCAGAGCAGGCAGACAGGTCTGGTACGTAACGTTAGCTGAGTAAATAACGCTAGCCGAAAAAATATTGAACGTAAAAAGCAACCTTTAGCCGAAAAAAACGTTATCTGGAATGAACGTTAGCCGGGGGTCCACTGTAATATCATATTGTAATTTGAAATAAAATATATAACTAGAATAAACTCAATCAATTTCTCTAGTATTATGTACATAGTCTATAAGTCATTAGATTAAGCTGCCCCTAATGTCATGGCATGCCAGTGGCTCTCCTTGCATTTCAGTTTTATGATTGTAACTACCAATATCTATGTATACTTGCAAAGAAATAAAATTTACTTTACAATTATGTAAGTGTACAGTGGACCCCCGAGTTTCGTAAAAACTTCACTCCTGAAGTCTGCTCAAGTGCCATTACCGAACGAATTTACTCCCTTAAGGAAAAATGTCACGTAGGTTAGTCTATTTCAGACCCCAAAAAATACTTTTCCACAAGCACTTACAATATTATACTTACATAAATGTACGATTTCCGGGGTTTACGAAACTCGGGGGTCCACTGTATTTTTGTAGGTGCTTTTGTAAGTGTATTTTTATAGGTGCTTTTGTAAGTGTATTTTTGTAGGTGCTTTTGTAAGTGTATTTTTGTAGGTGCTTTTGTAAGTGTATTTTTAGGGGGTCTGAAATGGATTAATCTAATTTTCATTATTGCTTATGAGAAAAAATTTCTTCAGTATCGGCACTTGAATAGCCGTCTGGAACGAATTAAGCTCGTAACTCGAGGTACCACTGTACTTTATCTACTTACATATACAATCATTACATATTCATTGAGTCAATATTATTGTGTATACCCTTAATATAGTGGAACAGAATTCCTCTAAGCCATGCGTGTCATAAGATGCCTCTAAAATGCCGGGAGCAAGGGGCTAGTAACCCTGTATCAAGTATATATTACTAAAGTTAAGAAGAGAAACTTTAGTTTTTCTTTTTGGGTCACCCTGCCTCGGTGGGATACGGCCGGTTTCTTGAAAGTTGAAATCTGAGTTGCTCCTGGAACATATCAAGTTATTTATTTTTTATTATTACTTTATTATTAATTATTATTACAGTAATATATTACTATATTAACAGTAACAATAATAATAAAAAAAAATTTCAACAAACCGGTCATATCCCACTGAGGCAGGGTGACCTAAAAAGAAAAACGAAAGTTTCTCAATTTAAATTTAGTAATGTATACAGGAGAAGAGGTTACTAGTCCCTTGCTCCTGGCATTTTAGTCGACACTTACAACACGCATGGCTTACGGAGGAAGAATTCTTTTCCACTTCCCCATGGCGATAAGATTAAATAAACAAGAACAAGAACTAGTAAGAAAAATAAAAGAAAACCCAGAGGGGTGTGTATATATATGCTTGTACATGCATGTGTAGTGTGACCTAAGTGTAAGTAGAAGTAGCAAGGCATACCTGAAACCTTGCATGTTTATGAGACAGAAAAAAAACACCAGCAATCCTACCATAATGTAAAACAATTACAGGTTTCCAATTTACACTCACTTGGCTGGATGATAGTACAGTGGTACCTCGAGTTACGATGGTCCCCAAAATCGCCCTTTTATGTAAGTTTATTTTTTTTAAATGCTTTTGTAAGTATATTTTTGGGGGTGTAAAAGGACTAGTCTATTTTACATTATTCCTTATGGGGATAAATTCGTTTGGTAATGGCACTTGAACAGCATTCTCGAACGAAAAAATATCGTAACTCGAGGTACCACTGTACCTCCCTGGGCAGTTACTGTCTACCAACCTACTACCTTGGAATAATAATAATACTATAATAATAATATTTGCTAATATTGTACATTCATGGAAAGTGTTGAAGTTGTACAAGTCATTCATTATGAAAATATGTAATGGTAAAATTTGAGTGAGTTGTGTTTAGATATTTACATTGTTTTTTATTACTGTACTCTCATACGCATTAAATCTTTGTTCTTCTAAGGTGGAGATCCGTGGCTGCTCTATCCATGCAGCAGAGTTGATAGTGAATGAAACATGTAAGATTCTGGATTCCTGGAATCAGCCATCTGGAGGCCTTAATAGTGTCAAGGTAGATTATTTTCTGTGGGATTTCAGATTAATGAATGCCACAGAACTGGATGTGGTTCCTTACCACAGAGTGCGGTGCATTTATTATTAACGTGTTTTGAGAGGAACTCAGAGATTTTGTGGAGTATTTTGGGTCTGATTTCAATAGCAAAATATTTTTACTACAAGCAGTTCAGCCCATTTTTTTCCAATTATAAAGATAATTAAAACAGTAGGAAACACTTTGCACATAATTTTTTCCATGAAAATATTTTGCTAGCTTATTCATGTATTCCACATTTGCATACCACCAGCATGAAAACCTATACACTGAAAATTTATTATTTCATGCATTTTAATAGTAAGAGAGTATATACTGGAGTTACTCATGCATTGTGTTTTCTTGTTTCTATATAAAATTAAAATATTTCTTATTATTTTTAATGAACTCTTCAGAAAACATGAATTTTCTTAATCCTGAGACCAGAGGCAATACCAAAATGTCTGTACTGGGGGAGGGGCTTTGTGGCAGCTATCTGGTTGGAAAGGGAAGCTAGGAGATTTGTTTTGAAGCAGTATCATTATATATTATGTGTGTGTGTGTATATGCAGTGGTACCTCGGTTTTCGTCGATAATTCATTCCAGAATGCTGTACAAGTGCTGTTACCGAACGAATTTGTTACCATAAGGAATAATGTAAATTAGATTAGTCCATTTCAGACCCCCAAAAATACACTTACAAAAGCACTTACAAAAATAAACTTACATAATAGGTCGAGTTGGGAGCCGTTCAAAACTCGGGGTACCACTGTGTATATATACAGTCAACCCACGGTTATCGCCGGTAATCCATTCCAGAGGGCCCATCGATCACCGGTTTGGTCGATTTCCGATTCTAATTTTCCCATAAGAAATAATGGAAATAAAATTAATCCGTTCCAGACATCCAAAAGTATTAAAATAAAATATTTTTTAGAACTTTTTGACATTAAATTACACACAATTTTATGACAAATAAAGAAATAATAGTACAATAACATGTCACTTACATTTATTGAAGAGTTGTTTATGTGTGCAAGATGGGAGGAGGGGAGAGGATGGAGTAGTATGCTAGTGTTTGGAAGGGAAATCCCCTTCCATTAACACTGCAAGTGGCAAGTTCTTTTCTGGGGTACTGGCCTTTTTCTTTGAATGCTACACTCCCTGCATGAATGCTACACTCCCTGCATGAATGCTACACTCCCTGCATGAATGCTACACTCCCTGCATGAATGCTACACTCCCTGCATGAATGCTACACTCCCTGCATGAGATGCTACACTCCTGCATGAATGCTACACTCCTGCATGAATGCTACACTCCTGCATGGATGCTCACTCCTGCATGAGATGCTACACTCCCTGCATGGATGCTGCACTCCTGCATGGATGCTGCACTCCCTGCATGGATGCTACACTCCTGCATGAGATGCTACACTCCTGCATGAATGCTACACTCCTGCATGGATGCTGCACTCCTCATGATGCTGATCCTGCATACTGCTCATCCCTGCATGGATGCTACACTCCTGCATGGATGCCTACACTCCCTGCATGATGACTGCTCACTCCTGCATGACTGCTACACTCCTGCATCCTGCTTCACTCCTGCTATGCTCACTCCTGACTGTACTCGCATGCTCACTCCTGCATCCTGCTTCACTCCTGCATCCTGCTTCACTCCTGATCCTGTTCACTCTGCAAATCCATCTTCACTCCCATGCATCCTCATATGTATCTCAAACTCACTCCTGATCACTGCTTCCACTCCCTGCATAATGCTCACTCCCTGCATCCTGCTTCACTCCTGCATCATGTCACTCCTGCAATCCCTGCTTCACTCCTGCATCCATTTCACTCCTCTGTGCTCACTCCTGCATCCTGCTCACTCCTGCATCCCTGCTTCACTCACTGCATGGATGCTACACTCCCTGCATGATGCTCACTCCCTGCATCCTGCTTCACTCCCTGCATCCCTGCTTCACTCCCTGCATGGATGCTCACTCCTGCATGGATGCTCACTCCTGCATGGATGCTGCACTCCTGCATGATGCTCACTCCCTGCATGGATGCTCACTCCTGCATGGATGCTCACTCCTGCATGAATGCTACACTCCTGCATGCTGCTACACTCCTGCATGAGATGCTCACTCCCTGCATGAATGCTACACTCCCTGCATCCTGCTTCACTCCCTGCATCCTGTGAATGCTACACTCCTGCATCCTGCTTCACTCCCTGCATGAGATGCTACACTCCTGCATCCTGCTTCACTCCTGCATGATGCTACACTCCTGCATGATGCTTCACTCCTGCATGAATGCTACACTCCTGCATGATGCTGCACTCCTGCATGGATGCTCACTCCTGCATGGATGCTGCACTCCCTGCATGATGCTCACTCCCTGCATGAGATGCTGCACTCCCTGCATGGATGCTCACTCCTGCATGAGATGCTACACTCCCTGCATGGATGCTCACTTCCTGCATGGATGCTACACTCCTGCATGAATGCTCACTCCTGCATGGATGCTACACTCCTGCATGGATGCTACACTCCTGCATCCTGCTTCACTCCTGCATGAATGCTACACTCCCTGCATGGATGCTACACTCCCTGCATCCTGCTTCACTCCTGCATGAATGCTACACTCCCTGCATCCTGCTTCACTCCTGCATGAGATGCTACACTCCTGCATGAATGCTCACTCACTCATCCTGCTTCACTCCTGCATGGATGCTCACTCCCTGCATCCTGCTTCACTCCCTGCATGGATGCTACACTCCCTGCATGGATGCTGCACTCCCTGCATCCTTCTTCACTCCTGCATCCTGCTTCCTCCTGCATGGATGCTACACTCTTTGCATGAATGCTACACTCCCTGCATGGATGCTACACTCCCTGCATGAATGCTACACTCCCTGCATGAATGCTACACTCCCTGCATGAATGCTACACTCCCTGCATGAATGCTACACTCCTGCATGAATGCTACACTCCTGCATGAATGCTACACTCCTGCATGAATGCTACACTCCTGCATGAATGCTACACTCCTGCATGGATGCTACACTCCCTGCATCCTGCTTCACTCCTGCATGAATGCTACACTCCCTGCATGAATGCTACACTCCCTGCATCCCTGCTTCACTCCTGCATGAATGCTACACTCCCTGCATCCTGCTTCACCCCCTGCATGATGCTACACTCCCTGCATGAATCCTAAACTCCCTGCATGAATGCTACACTCCCTGCATCCCTGCTTCACTCCCTGCATGAATGCTACACTCCCTGCATCCCTGCTTCACTCCCTGCATGAATGCTACACTCCCTGCATGAATGCTACACTCCCTGCATGAATGCTACACTCCCTGCATGAATGCTACACTCCCTGCATGAATGCTAAACTCCCTGCATGAATGCTACACTTCCTGCATGAATGCTACACTCCCTGCATGAATGCTTCACTCCCTGCTACACTCTTTACCACAGACTTGGCACTAGGAGCTTTCTTGGGGCCCATGGTGGCTTATTTAGCAGTTGAAAGCACTAAAAACAGTGGAATAATGACAATATACTGGTATGAATGCGTGGGTGGTGGTTGCTCTCGCTTGTAAACAATAGCACTGACGCCCTGTGGAGTGCCAGCTGGGCCACACGTACGCGTCCGGGACGAATAGCCAACTCGTCCAACTCCGAGCGGCTTGTCTAATACCGAGCCAAAATTCTCATTAAAAAACCTGTCTAACACCGATTTGGACGACCTCCGACGCCGTCTATCACCGGGGGTTGACTGTATATATATATATATATATATATATGTCGTGCCGATTAGGTAAAACTGGTCAATTAGCAAGAACTCATCTAAAATTAAGTCCTTTCTAAAATTTTCTCTTATACGTGTAAAGATATATTTTTTTCATTTATGTTAATGTAAGAATTTATAATTTTGTACCAAGAGAAACTTTGAAAACCTACCTAACCTTATTACAACAAGCGCAATTTAATTTAGCCTAACCCAACTAAATATATTTTAGATACGTTAACATTAATTTAATAATAAACAAACACAATGAAATATATTTTTTTCGTTATGTTCAGAATGATTTTGGCGAAATTATTGCATACACAAATTTTCACTTGTCTTATATGGCAAGATGAGCGTTGCTATTTAAGCCAAAATCGCAAGTTTTACCTAATCGGCACGACATATATATATATATAGATATATATATACATACATACATGCATGCATAGTCTCAGGCAGTGGCAGCACCACTGCCTGAGACTGTGCATTGGTGGGAGCCAAGGCAGGCATGCTGTGAGCAGTTTTAAAAAATTATTTCTGCAAGCTTGTAGAGCATCACAAACTGATTATAGTTATGAAAGCAAGACTGAAAAATTATGAAAACTATCATTTTTTATGGGGTGTTGTGTTTGGTAAATTTTGCCTAATCTGTACCTTAGCAGAAAAAATGAGCATAACACTAAATTGTTTTTACATCTTACAAAATTTTGTTTTCTACTATTTATGAATTAAATTATTTTTAAGAGTGTTATATTAGGTGTGTTTCATAGTGTCCATGTAATATAGAAAGATGCACAGCGCCACATCACACATCTTATAGTTGTACAGTGGAACCTCGACTTACGAGTGTCCCAACATACGAGTTTTTCAAGATACGAGCCATCGCTCAGTCGATTTTTTGCTCAGAGTTACGAGCCAACCTCCGAGTTACGAGCGAGCTTCCCCCTCAACCCACACACCTCGCTTGTTTATCTATGATTTCATGCTTTAATTCCATGGACATCACCCTCTTTTTCTTCTCAGCACTGTCCTTTGCACTTACTTTCTTAGGACCCATGGTTAGAAAAAAGAAATTTGGCAAAATAACTGCACAAAATGCAAGCAAACATGAGAGAAATGCTTCCACAGCGAGGTAAACAGTGCAATGAGTTGGCGGCGTTCTGAAACTCCTCATTATTATTACTACAGTGGTACCTCGACTTACGATGGTCCCCAAACACACCCTTTTATGTAAGTTTATTTTTTTAAATGCTTTTGTAAGTGTACTTTTAGGGGTCTAAACAGACTAGTCTATTTTACATTATTTCTTAAGGAGATAAATTCGTTTGGTAATGGCACTTGAACAGCATTCTGGAATGAAAAAATATCGTAAGTCGAGGTACCACTGTATTATTAATTTAGGGAACTGAAGCTCACTGATTATTATTATTATTATTATTATTATTATTATTATTAATTTAGGGAACTGAAGCACAGATCAATTCCCTAGATCAAAAGCCCCTCACCAGTGTCAAGATTCCTTGACGTTGGTGGGGGGCTCTTGATCTAGGGAATTAGATCTGTGCTCCAGTTCCCTAAATTAATAATAATAATAATTATTATAATAATTATAATAATAATAACAA
>WNWK01024392.1:0-29814 GCA_009830355.1 Cherax destructor
TTATATTATGGTGAGTATTACTGTGGGCATATTAATTTTTTTGGGGGGCATTCTGTGGGGGTTTTATATTATGGCGGGGGGTTTCTGTGGTCATATTTTTAATTTTGGGGAAATATTACTGAGGGGGTATTTTTATTATGTGGGGGTTTCTGTGGTCATATTTTTATTATGGTGAAAAAATTTACAAAAATCAATTTTTTATAGTGGTATTACTGTAGTCATATTTATATTATGGGGGGTATTACTGGGTCATATTTTTATTATGGTGGGTATTACTGTGGTCACATGTACATTATGGTGGGTGTTACTGTGGTCATACTATATTATTGTGGTATTACTGTGGTCATATTTATATTATGGTGGTATTAATTGGGCCCCTTTTATTATAGTTTAAAAAAATTTCTTTGGGCATATTTTTATTATGGGGGTATTACTGTGGTCCCTTTATAATATAGTTTATTACTGTTTATATTTTTATTATGGGGGGTTTAAAGGTCATATTTTTTTTTATGGTGGGGAACTTTTGGTCACATTTTTATTATGGTGGGTTTTCTGTGGTCAAATTTTTTTTTGGTGGGATTACTGTGGTCATATTTATATTATGGTGGGTTTTCAGTGGTCCTTTTATATTTTTGGGGTATTACTTTTCATGTTAATATTATGGTGGTATTACTGTAGTTTTTTTATTTTATATTTATTTTTTTATTTTGTAGGGTATTACTGTGGTCATATTTATATTATGGAAAAGGGATTACTGTGGTCACATTTATATTATGGGGGGTATTACTGTGGTCCTTTTATATATTTGGGGGGTATTACTGTGGGGCACATTTATATTATAATTGGGGATTACTTGGGCATATTTTTATTATAGTGGGGATTACTGTGGTGACATTTTTATTATGGGTAATTTCTGTGGTCACATTTTTATTTTGGGGATATTACTGTGGGCCCTTTTTATTATAGTGGGGTAATTTCTGTGGTCCCCATTTTTATTATGAAAAATATTACTGGGTCCTATTTATATTATTAATTTTTTGTGGTCAATTTTTACATTATGGGGGGTGTTACTCTGGTCACTTTTTGTAGTAAACAAGTGTCTTAACTGGTAAAAAGTGGGATTTTTACTGACAAAACAACTGACAGCTGATAAAAATGATAACAAAAGCAAGTAGCTGATAACCAAAAATCATAACAAGTGATGGCTGTAAAAATTTTATAGCAAGTGATAGCTGATAATGGAAACATAACAAGTAAAAGCTTAAGGGAAACATAATAAAAAAATGCTAAAAGAATCATGTAAAAAATAAAAGTAAAAGAGATCATAACAAATGAAACGAAAGAAAGATCATAGCAAATGATAGCTGATAGAAGATCATAGCAAGTGATAGTGATAGCGGGTCATAACAAGTGATAGCGTCGGTCATATCAAAATGACGCTTGATCATAACAAGTGATAACGATAGAGATCATAAAAAATGATAGCTGATAACGAATTTTTTGAAATGAAGCTAAAAGAATCATAAGAAAATGATAACTGATAGCAAAAACCTAAATGTGTGATAACGAAACATAGCAAATGACAGCTGATAACGGGGTCATATCAAAAATGGGTAGCTGATAGGATTGCAAGTGATAGCTGATAACGAAACATAGCAAGTGAATATATTGAATCATAGCAAGTGAAAAACAGATCATAAAATGATAACTGATAACCGTCCTGCAAGTAAAAACTTAAGGGGGAAAATTAAAAATAGCTGATAGCAAAAATTATAGCAAGTAGCTGATAACGAAACATCAAAATGATAGCTGATAAACAGATCATAGCAAAATGATAGCTGATAGCAGATTACAGCAAGTGATAGCTGATAACGAAACCCCTAGAAGTGATAGCTGATGAAAAATCATACAAGTGATAGCTGATAGCAGATCATAGCAAGTGATAGCTGATAGCAGATCATAAGTGATGGGGCTCCATAGCAAGTGATAGCTGATACCCGATCGTAGAAGTGATAGCTGATACCCGATTAAAGTGACAGCGTGTTGCGGGTCATAGCAAGTGATAGCTGATAGGAGTTCATAAGCGGGAAAAAAACTGATAGGAATCATAAGTGATAGCTGATAGGAATCATAACAAGTGACAGCTGATAGAATCATAGCAAGTGATAGCTGTCGTCATAAGCAAGTGAACTGATAGCAGATCATAGCAAGTGATAGCTGATAGCAGATCATAAAAGTGATAGTGATAGCAGATCGTAAATTTATAACTGATGAGATCTTAGTGATAGCTGATAGCAGATCATACAAGTGATAGTTGATAGGAAAAATAACAAATATACTGAGAAATCATAACGTAATGATAACCCTCATGCAGTATAGCTATAGAATCTAAGTATTGATAGCAATCATACAAGTGGTTTTGCATATCAACAAGTGATGGGTGATACAATCAACAAGTATAACTGACACAATCATAGCAAACGATAGCTGATAGCGAATCTACAGGGTTGCAGATCCAGTGATGTGATACAAAACCCTAACAAGTAATAGCGGGGCAGATCATAACAAGTAGCTGATAGCAGATCCGAATTATACTGATACCATATCAGAAGTGATACTGATAGCAATCATTCAAGTGATAATGATAACCGTATACAATGATAGCGACAACATATCATATCAAGTGATAGCTGATACAATATTACGTGATAGCTGATAGAAGATCAACAAATTATTATGATAACAGTCATAACAAGCCGATAGCTGATAGCGAAACATAGCAGACCATACCAGGGGATGTGATAACAGATCATATCAAATGACGGGTGATAGCAGATCATATCAAGTGATGGGTGATAGCACATCAAAAAAATGGGTATTTGCGGTCTGAAGTGATAGCTGATAGCAGATCATAGCAAATAATAACCCCAAACATAAAATGATAGCTTTTAATTTGCAGATCATAGCAAATGATGTTGATAAAAATCAAGAAGTGATAGCTGATGAAATCATAGCAAGTAATTTTATAGCAGATCATACAAGGTAGCTGATAGCAATCTGAAGTGATAGGGGGACAATCATAAAAAATATTGCAATCAAAGTGATAGCTGATACGATCATACAAGTGATAGCTGAGCGATCATGGAGTATAGCTGATAGAAGTCATAGAAGTTTTACGATACTATATCGTAGCAAGTGATAGCTGATAGCGGGTCTGCAAGTGGTAGCTGATAGCAGATCAAGCAAGTGATAGCTGATAACATATCATATCAAGTGTTGCTGATAACAAAATCATAGCAAGTATTAAAAATGTGAATCCCTAAAACAAGTATTGTGATAGCGGGTATCAAATAATAGCAGATCACAGCAAGTTTATAGAATCGCAAGTGATTGCTAATACAGATCATAGCAAGTGATGCAAGAGATCATACAAGTGATAGCTGATAGCAGATCTGCCGTCTGACAGCAGATCTACAGTGATAGCTGATAAAAACATAGCAAGTGATAGCTGATAACATATCATATCGGTTATAGCTGATAGCAAAAACATTGAGATTATAGCTAATAAGAATATAGAAGTGATGCTGATAGCAGATCCCAACAGATCATAGAATCAAACAAGTAGCTGATATCAGATCCAGCAAAAAAAATAGAATTTTTAGCGAATCAAGTGATAGCAGATCATAGCAAGTGATACCCGATCATAGCAAGTGATAGCTGATAGAATCCCAAAACAAGTGATAGTGATAGCAGATCATAGCAAGTGATAGCTGATAGAGTCATAGCAATGTAAAGCGTAGCAGATCATAGAAAGTGATGTGATAGCAGATCTAACAAGATTATAACCGATAGAGATCATACAAGTGACATGACGCAGATCTGAAAGTGATAGCTGATAGCGGGTCTTTGGAAGTGATAGCTGATAGCCCTCATAATTATTTGCAGATCATAGCAAGTGATAGCAGATCATAGCAAGTGATAGCTGATAGCAGATCATAGCAAGTGATAGCGATAGCAGATCATAGCAAGTGATAGCTGATAGCAGATCATAGCAAGTGATGGGTGATGGATCATAGCAAGTGATGGGTGGGGAGAAACATACAAGTGATAGCCCATATCAGATCATAGCAAGTGATAGCTGATTGGACATCATAGCAAGTGATAGCTGATAAGAAACATTAAGTGATAACTGACACAGATCATAGCAAGTGATAGCTGATAGCAGATCATAGCACGTGATAACCTGTAAAATCATAGCAAGTGATAGCTGATAGGAGATCATAGGATAATGATAGCAGATCATAGCAAATAAAAGTGATAGGACATCATAGCATGTGATAGCTGATAGCAGATCATAGCAAGTGATAAGAGATCAAGCAAGTGATAGCTGATGACAGATCATAGCAAGTGATAGCTGATAGCAGATCATAGCAGACAATAGCAAGTGATAGCTGATAACAGATCATATCAAGTGACAGCTGATAGCAGATCATATCAAGTGACAGCTGATAGCAGATCATATCAAGTGATAGCTGATAGCACATCATAACAAGTGATAGCTGATAGCGGATCAGAGCAAGTGATAGCTGATAACCCGATTATTAGTAATAACAGATCATAGCAAGGTAGCAGATCATAGCAAGTGATAGCAGATCATAGCAAGTGATAGAATCATAAAATGATAGCAGATTTTAGCAAATGATAGCTGATAACCCCGGTCATAGCAAGTGATTGCTAAAAGCGGGTCATAGCAAGTGATAGCTGATAGGAATCATAGCAAGTGATACTGATAGCAGATCATAGCAAGTGATAGCTGGCAGATCATAGCAAGTGATAGCTGATAACATATATCAAGTTATAGCTGATAGCAGATCATAACAAGTGATAGCTGATAGCAAAAGCAAGTGATGGCAAGCCGATCATAGCAAGTGATAGTGTAAGATCATGAAGTGATAGCTATTTCGGGTCCTAGCAAGTAATAACGATAGCAGATCATAGCAAGTGATAGACGAATAGCAGATAATAGCAAGTGTAATAGCAGATCATAGGATAGCTGATAACAGATCATAGCAAGTGATAGCTGATAGCAGATCATAGCAAGTGAAAGCTGATAGCAATTTTGTATAAGTGAAAGATGATAGCAGATCATAGCAAGTGATAACAGATCATAGGAAGTGATAGCTGACAGAGATCGCCTGAAGTGATAGCGAAATAGCAGATCATAGCAAAATGATAGCTGATAGCAGATCATGCAAGTATAGCTGATAGCAGATCATAGCAAGTGATAGCTGATATAGATCATAGCAAGTAGCTGATAGCAGATCATAGCAAGTGATAGCTAATAGCAGATCATAGCAAGTGATAGCTGATAGCAGATCATAGCAAGTGATAGCTGATAACATAAACATATCAGGTTTTAACTGATAGCAGATCTTTGCAAGTGATAGCTGATGAATCATAGCAAGTGGTAGCTGATAGTAGATCATAGCAAGTGATAGCTGATAGCAGAACATATCAAGTAACAATCATAACAAGTGATAGCTGATACCAGATCATAGCAAGTGACAGCGTATTGCAGATCATAATGGCTGAGGGGGGCTCATTAGTATTTATGGTCCGATTTCTTTCAATTTTGGTGTACGTTAGAATCATCTTCCCATCATACATTGCCCAAGTTTCAATAAGATAGCCCAACAAACAACGAGACCCAAATCCCTAGATCAAGAGCAGACCCCCTCACCAGCGCCAAGGAACCTTTCTTGAGGCCCGCTCGCATCTGGAAAAAATCGACCGAGCGACTGTAAGTATCTGAAAAATTTCAATGTGGGGGCACTCGTGCTGGAGGTTCCACTGTATACATATTTAATTCACCATTTGGCATACGTTACAAAGTGGGCTAGCTATAGCAGAGGAGAGAAGCGAGCAGTGTCTCAGTAGCTGATGCTACCCCATGCCTTGAGGAGATCGCCGTACCTCACTATAAAATATTGTATAATTATACTATTACTATCAATAATGTTATCTTCCTATCCTATTTATTCCAGAGAATAATATTAGGTAAAATATAAATAACATAGAAGCATGATAAAGATGCCCAAATTAATAAAAACTTACATTATATGGAGAGGTATTGGAGGGTGGGTGGAGCTATATGTGTAGACAGCCAGTACTGTCTGCATAGACAGCCTATGCTGTCTGCCAGCTGAGTTCATATTTCGTGCCATGCTCGTGCTGCCACCTATAGGCCCATACCCACTTCAGTCTGCCCCACCATGTCCTTTCTCACTCTCATCCTGGCATCACTCAGTCAACAGGCCTATTCCTGTTCCCTCCTGGGCCATGGGCTACAAACACACAGCCGTGCCTCACGTTATTCAAATAAAGTGAGAAGCCTCAGAAGAACTTGTCATTTGCTACCCCGCCTTGATCGACGACCCAATAATCATAAAAAACATTGGTGGACAGCGTCCTTGCAAATGTGTTTGCGGAGGAGGGAAGAAGAGGAATAAGTTGTCTTCACTTCATCACCTACACAGAAGCACCCGTCTCTCGAGTTATCCTGATGTGTGTCTGCAAATCTCAGCATCAGACACAGGTACAATCAGGATCAGGCAGAAATTTGTGAATTCTTCGAGAAATAGTGGCATCCCTTACTCCACGCCACAGCATCCAACGCTGTTTCTCAGTCATGTGCTCAGCCTACCAGCATGTTCTGTTGTTGTTGTCATCAGCAGACTCAACAATCAGGGTGAGTTTATTTCAGGGTCCAGTGTGAGGCGTGTCTCCTTGTGTGTTGTGAGGTGAGAGAAGGTAGACGCGTGGTCCTGACTCTCCTGCACGCTTGTCCCTCCTCTTCACTGCCACCCCTCTCTCTGATGCTTTCTGAATTCAGTGTGAATTCTTGCCAGAGCTGTGATCCAGTGCCCCAAGCTGCGTGGATCCACCAAGCCACGTGGGTTACCAAGCCAGATGTCCAAGCACACGCTGGCTGCTCCGCATCAGACCCATGGCATCACCACGATGCTGCCTGACTCACGCGTCACTTGCCCTGGCGTCACCATGAGCTGCCCGTCTCCACTGACGTCACCCTGGAGCGCCTGACGTCGCTCGCGATGTCACCCATGATATCCATCACGGCGTCTCTCAGGACATCACCTCGTGATGTCCCCATGACATCACCTCACGACGTCTGCCTGACAACACATGATGTCCGTGTTGTAGTGTGAAGTGTGCAATTTGTTTTCAGTATTGTCGAAGTTTGAGAGAAGATATATGTCGTGTGTTAATATTTCCTCTCAGTCAGTGTTCTCACATGTTCGTGTATGGCTATCAATTTTTACAGAAAGCGTCAGTTGCTAGTTCAAGCCATGTTGTACCATGCAGTAGGTGTGTGCAGTTTTCCATGTGTCCTGTTTAGTCTTGAGCACAGCTGTGTGTAGACCACAGTATGTTGCCCAGACCACTGTTGTAGCACCTTTAGTTACTTCTCGTGTTACTTGTCACCCAGTGTGACCTGCGCTATCTTGACAGCTGACTTCAGTCAGTTCAGGCGTCAGTTATGAGCGTCTGAGCCGTGTACGGAAAGCTCTTTATGTTCGCCACTGTATGCCCTGCTGAATCGTACCTGCCGATTCCCCCATCAAAACCCATTCCACTTCACCTCCTAGACTGTCAGAGCGCAATATATGTAGAGACCAGTCTGAGGACGCTTAGACCAACCTCTGCTGTAACTTCAACTGCTGAAGAGAATGACACTCGTCAAACCGCAGTTAAGCCTGTCGGCAGGTGACTGTCAGCCTCGTGTCACAGCTTCAGTGAGCAGCCTGCACAAAGATGATGTCACTTTGACTGCTAGCTCACTCACTGCAGTAAGGTGTATGCTGTTACGACCTCCAGATGTTTTGCCGAGTCATCTCTGCCACGACTCTTTCCACACTCGCCAGCAGTGACAACCCCAGCGACAGTACCAGTTGAGAAATGTCCTGAGTCGCTTGCCAGAAGAAGTCCTGTCCAGTTGTGACTAGTAACGACGCCTCACATGAGGGCACCAGCAGGTTGTGCCCCAGGTTGAGTGAACCCTGCAGCAACTACTACGATGACTGCTTCACCATCCCAGGGAGACCGTGCCCTGTTCGTCCAGCTCAGCCACAGAGATGTCTCCTGTTTGCAGTATCTGTCCAGAGCGGGAGGCGTGCAGTGATGCCCATTGACGCTCACTGCCTTGACCACGATGCACACCTTTTTCTTCCTCTCTGGAGGAAGTTTTTTGATGTCCACATGTGTGTATATTCTCCATGGGGAAGTGGAACAGAATTCTTCCTCCGTAAGCCATGCATGTCATAAGAGGCGACTAAAATGCCGGGAGCAAGGGGCTAGTAACCCTTCTCCTGTATATATTACTAAATGTAAAAGGAGAAACTTTCGTTTTTCCTTTTCGGCCACCCGCTTCGGTGGGAAACGACAGATGTGTTGAAAGAAGAAGAAAGATGTGTATATATGTATGTTTTTATTTTGTGTTCTGTGCCCTGTTCTTGCGAGAGACAGAGACTGAGTTATTTTTTGCTGCCAGTCATGGTCAGGGTCGACCATGGGTGCAGTTCATATTTCATGCCATGCTCGTGCTGCCACCTATTAGCCCATACCCACTTCAGTCTGCCCCACCATGTTCCTTTCTCACTTCTCGTCCAGGCATCACTCAGTCAACAGGCCTACTCTCTCCTAGCAGGCATGGCCCTCCTGGGCCATGGGCACAAACACACTGCCTGTGTACCTCACGTTATTGCAAATAAAGTAAGAAACCTCCGAAGAACTTATCATTGCTACCCCGCCTTGATCGACGACGCAATAATCATAGAAAACATATGAGAGGGAGAAGGCTTCCATGACACATGGAGGGTATACCTCAAGGCACTGTAAAATATTGTATAATTATACTGTTACTATTAATAAAGGTTATCTACCTATCATATGTATTACAGAATAATACAATGGAACCTCGGCTTACAAATGCTCCCACCATGCGAGTTTTCAGGACATGAACAGTGCTCGGTCGATTTTTTGCTTCTGGATACGAACAAAATTTCAGGATGCAAATTTCCCCCTCAAGAGAGGTTCGGCTCTTAATCTAGGGAATTGTATCTGTGCCCCAGTTCCCTAAATTAATAATAATAATAATAATAATAATAATTATTATTATAATAATACATACATAATAATATTTTTTTTTTTCAACAAGTTGGCCGTCTCCCACTGAGGCAGGGTTACCCAAAAGAAAGAAAATCCCCAAAAGAAAATACTTTCATCATCATTCAACACTTTCACCACACTCATACATAATCACTGTCTTTGCAGAGGAGCTCAGATATGACAGCTGAGAATAGTCCCTCCCAGCTGTCACTATCTCAGACCCCTCCTTTAAAGTGCAGGCGTTGTACTTCCCATTTCAGGACTCAAGTCCAACTAAATCAATTAACTGGTTTCCTGAATCCCTTCACAAAAATGTTACCCTGCTCACACTCCAACAGATCGTCATGTCCCAAAACCATTCATCTCCATTCACTCCTATCTAACACACTCACACATGCTTGCTGGAAGTCTAACCCTCGCCCACAAAACCTCCTTTACCCTTCCTCCAACATTTTGGACGACCCCTACCCTGCCTTCCTTGCCCTACAGATTTATACACACTCCAAGTCATTCTACTTTGATCCATTCTCTCTAAATGACCAAACCACCTCAACAACCCCTCTTCAGCCCTATGACTAATACTTTTAGTAACTCCACATCTCCTCCTAATTTCCACACTCCAAATTTTCTGCATAATATTTACACCACACATTGCTCTTAGACAGGACATCTCCACTGCCTCCAGCCGCCTCCTCACTACAGCATTTACAACCCAAGCTTCACTCCCATATAAGAGTGTCAGTACCACTGTACTTTCATACATTCCCTTCTTTGCCTCCATGGATAACATTTTTTGTCTCCACAGATACCTCAACGCACCACTCACCTTTCTTCCTTCATCAATTCTATGGTTAACCTCATCCTTCATAAACCCATCTGCTGACAAGCCAACTCCCAAATATCTGAAAACATTCACTTCTTCCATAATCCCTCTCTCCAATGTGATATCAATTTTTCTTTATCTAAATCGTTTGATACCCTCATCACCTTACTCTTATCTATGTTCATTTTCAACTTTCTACCTTCACACCCTCCAAAACTCGTCCACTAACCTTTGCAACTTTTCTTCAGAATCTCCCATAAGCACAGTATCATCAGCAAAAAGTAACTGTGTCAACTCCCATTTTGTACTTGATTCCCCATAATTTAATCCCTCCCCTCTTCCCAACACCCTAGCATTTACTTCTTTTACAACCCCATCTATAAATATATTAAACAACCATGTTGACATTACACATCCCTGTCTAAGACCTACTTTTACCAGGAAGTAATCTCCCTCTCTCCCACACAGCCTAACCTGAGCCTCACTATCTCATAAAAACTCTTTACAGCATTTAGTAACTTACTACCTGTTCCATACACTTGCAACATCTGCCACATTGCTCTCCTATCCACTCTTATCATATGCCTTTTCTAAATCCATAAATGCAATGAAAACGTCCCTACCTTTATCTAAATACTGTTCACATATATGCTTCAATGTAAACACTTGATCTACATATCCCCTACCCACTCTAAAGCCTCCATGTTCATCTGCAATCCTATTCTCCGTCTTACCTCTAATTCTTTCAATAATAACCCTACCGTACACTTTACCTTGTATACTCAGTAAACAATTCCCCTATAATTTTTACAATCTCTTTTATCCCCCTTCCCTTTATATAAAGGAACTATACACACACTCTGCCAATCCCTAGGTACCTTCCCCCTCTTTCTTACATTTATTAAATAAAAATACCAACTACTCCAACACTATATCCCCCTTCTTTTAACGTTTCTGTCATGATCCTGTCAGTTCCAGCTGCTTTACCCCTTTCATTCTATGTAATGCCTCCACACCTCCCCTACACTCACATCCTGCTCTTCTTCACTCCTAAAAGATGTTATACTTCCCTGGCCAGTGCATGAAATTACCGCCTACCTTTCTTCATCGACATTTAAAAGTTCCTCAAAATATTCCCGCCAGGCATACCTAGGCATATTATTGGCCTAGGCATACCTAGGCATATTATTGGCCATCTTGTAATATCAACTTTAATGTATAACTATAAGTACCCCACCTTGTATTACATGAAATAAAGAATTTGAATTTGAATTTGAATCTACCCAATACCTCCAGCTCCCATCTACTAACTCCCCTACTCTGTTTTTAACTAACAGATCCATTCGTTCCCTAGGCTTTCTTAGCTTTTTTGTCTCACTCCAAAACTTTTTCTTATTTCAGCAAAATTTCTTGACAGTGCCTCTCTCACTCTTTCATCTGCTCTCCTTTTGCACTCTCTCACCACTCTCTTCACCTTTCTTTTACTCTCAATATACTCTGCTCTTCTTATAATACTTCTGTTTTGTAAAAACCTCTCATAAGCTACCTTTTTTTCTTTCATCGCACCCTTTACTTCTTCATTCCACCACTCGCTCCTCTTTCCTCCTGCACCCACCCTCCTATAGCCACAAACTTCTGCCCCACATTCTAATACTGCATTTTTTAAACTATCCCAACCTTCTTCAACCCCCTCCCCCCATTACTCATACTTGCATTTGCCCACCTTTCTGCCAGTACAGTGGACCCCCGAGTTTCGTAAAAACTTCACTCCTGAAGTCTGCTCAAGCGCCATTACCGAACGAATTTACTCCCTTAAGGAAAAATGTCACATAGGTTAGTCAATTTCAGACCCCCAAAAATACACTTCCACAAGCACTGACAATATTATACTTACATAATTGTACGATTTCGGGGGTTCACGAAACTCGGGGTCCACTGTAGTTGCTTATATCTCACCCTAACTTCCTCCTCCCTTAGTTTATACACCTTCACCTCTCTCTTACTTGCTGTTGCCATTTTCCTTTTTGCCCCATCTACATCTTATTCTAACTGTAGCTACAACTAAATAATGATCCGATATATCCAGGGCCCCTCTATAAACATGTACATCCTGAAGCCTACCCATCAACCTTTTATCCACCAATATATAATCTATTAAACTACTTTCATTACATGCTATATCAAACCTTGTATACTTATTTATCCTCTTTTTCATAAAATATGTATTACTTATTACCAAACCTCTTTCTACACATAGCTCAATTAATGGCTCCCCATTTTCATTTACCCCTGGCACTCCAAATTTACCTACTACTCCCTGCACTACATTTTTACCCACTTTAGCATTTAGATCCCCCACCACAAGTACTCTCTCACTTGCTTCAAAACTCCCCATGCACTCACTCAACATTTCCCAAAACCTCTCTCTCTCTCTTCTACACTTCTCTCTTCCCCAGGTGCATAAACACTTACTATAACCTACTTTTCACATCAAACCCTTATTTTATTCCACATAATCCTTGATTTTATACATTTATATTCCCTCTTTTCCTGCCATAACTTATCCTTCAACATTATTGCTACTCCTTCTTTAGCTCTAACTCTATTTGAAACCCCTGACCTAATCCCATATATTTCTCCCCACTGAAACTCTCCTACCCCCTTCAGTTTTGTTTCACTTAAAGCCAGGACATCTAGCTTCTTTTCATTCATAACCTTCACAATTATCTCTTTCTTATCATTCGCACAACATCCACGCACATTCAAACATCCCACTTTGACAGTTTTCTTCTTTTTCTTTTTAGTAAGTTATACGGGAAAATGGGTTACAAGCCCATTGTTCCCGGTATTTTAGTTGACTTTTACAACACGCATGGCTTACGGAGGAAAGATTCTTTTTCCACTTCCCCATGGATATGAAAGGAAAAGCAATAAGAATAAGAACTATTAAGGTAAAATCAAAGAAAACTCAGATGAGTGTGTATACATAAATGTGTACATGCATGTGTAGTGTGACCTAAGTGTAAGTAGAAGTAGCAAGACGTACCTGAAATCTTGCATGTTTATGAGACAGAAAAAAAGACACCAGCAATCTTACCCTTATGTAAAACAAAATACAGTACAGGCTTCCTTTTTACACTCACTTGGTAGGACGGTAGTACCTCCTCGAGTGGTTACTGTCTACCAACCTACTATCTTACTACTACTACTACTAGTACTACTACTTTTATCCTATGTAAAGACTAAAAAAGTGTGATTTTCTCAATTTTTTTTCCCTAAGTAATCAGCTATGTGTGCATTTCCTGGAATATCTTGGAAGTAAGTTATTGACCTATATCATGTTGTATCACCATTAATAATGAACGAATTGAAAAGATTTTCACAGCAAACATGAAACTGGATGTTTTAATTTTTGGTGGTGACATTTTTGAAGTACTATCAGTAAGGGGTGATTCCTCGATTAGCAATGAATTCGTTTACTGATGTAGCCTTAGGAACGAAACTCCATTGGTAAGCGAGGAGAGGCTGTAACTTTAAAACACTTGGAATTTTGAAAAGTTTCCAGACATAAGCAATAGATGCACAGCTCACGGAGGATATAAACAGAGTGGCGCATGGATGCTGTAATAATGAATCAGTAGTATAAACAAAATTTTGGTTGTGATTTGAAATGTCCGTATTAGCGAATTGCCGCAAAGCCGGGCCCTCCTGTATTGAACAACCATGGTGACATCATGTATCCTTGTCTAAGCCCTACATATACTGGGAAATAATCTCTCTCCTACATACTCTAACCTGTAACACACTATCTTCGTAAAAACTCGTAACTGCTTTCAGTAACTTACCACCTATTCCATACACTTGCAATATTTGCTACATTGCTTCCCAGTCCACCCTGTCATATGCCTTTTCCAAATCCATAAATGCAGTGAAAACCTCTTTACCCTTATCCAAATACTGTTCATGTATTGCTTCACTGTAAACACTTGGTCTACACATCCCCTACCCTTCCTGAAGCCTCCTTGTTCATCTGCAATCCTGCTCGCCATCTTGCTCTTAACCTCTAAACTGTCCAAACGTAGATCTATGTTTTCTCGCTCAGCGCTCCAAATTTTTTTAAAAAATGAAGAGGGCATTATTCTATACGTTATAAGATAAAAAATTTTTAGGGCCAGCACTTACCGAGATATAAGCCCGCGAAGTTGGTGCTGGATGCTGTAGACAGCCTGACTGTCTGCATAGACAGCCATGCTGTCTGCCAGCTGAGTTCATATTTCGTGCCATGCTAGTTTTCATAGTTTCCGCCAGAGGGCAAGCCTGGTAGGCGTACCCACGTCTACCAGACCCGCCCTGGCCCACTCTCACTTGGCGCCCAGACTTCACTCAGTCAATAGGCCTACTCCTCTCCCTCTCGCAAGGGGCATGGCCCACCTGGGCCATGGCCACAGACACGCAGCCTGTTACCCGCACCTTTATTACAAATAAAGTAAGAAGCCTCCGAAGCCTTATCATTTCAACCACGCCTCCAGAAACGCCCAAAGAACACGTGGTTATAAATGGTGACAGCGGTGCCTCGCAGCTGATGTGTTGAGGGGAGGAAGAGGAATGAAGTATCTACCACTTCATCAGTCTCTACAAGAAGCATCCGTCTCTCAACGAGTTATCCTGATGTCGTGTCTGCAAATCTCAGCATCCAGACACAGGTACAAGCAGGATTTAGGCCGATATTTGTCTAATTCTCTGAGAAATGGCGTCACTGACTTCACGCCACAGCGTCCCATGCTGTTTCTCAGTCACGTGCTCAGCCTTGCCAGCATGTTCTGCTGTTGTTGTTCAGCTCAGCACTGCTATTTCAGCACTTCAGAGGTGAGTTCGTGGTGATTTCCCAGTGTGAGCGTGTCTCCTCGTGTGTTGTGGGTGAGGGAGGTAGGCCCGCGGCCCTGTCTCTCACTATACACACCCGCCCTAGTGTACGCCGCCACACACCATACACCACTCACTGCCCACTCCCTCTATGCTGTTTTCTGTGAATTTCCTTGTGAATTCTTGCCAGAACTGTGTATCCGAGTGTCGAGGCCACTCGAAGCCACGTGTGACCACGTGTGGGTCTGCGCCTACATCAACCCATGACGTCACCACCATGCTGCTGACGTCACGATGCTGCCGACTCCACGACGTCACTCCACTGATGTCACTTCGCGATGTCACCCCATGACATCCATCATCATGTCACTCCAGAACGTCACCTCGCGACGTCACCCACGATGTTGCCTGACGTTCCTCGTGACGTCTGCTGACATCACTGCGATGTCACGCCTTACATCACCCATATGATGTCCCGAGTGCTGTAGTTTCACCGTGTGCATTTTATTTTCATTATTTGTCGAGAAGTTTGAGAGAAGATATAAGTCGAGTGTTCATTATTTCTCTCAGTCAGTGTTCTCACATGTTCGTGTATTACTTAGTGACGATTTTTATACAGAAAAGCGTCGTTTGCTAGTAAGCTATATTGTACCACATGTGCAGTATGTGTGCAGTTTCTCGTGTGTCCTATGTAGCACCTGTGTGTTACTTTGTCACCCAGTGTGTGACCCGCGCCCCGCGCGCTTGACAGCTGACATTTGTCAGCCCAGGCGTCAGTTACGAGCGTTCGAGCGCCTTGTACAGAAAACTTATTGTTCGCCGCTCGTAGATGCCTTTGCTGAATCGTACCCGCGACGATTCTCCCATCGAGACCGTTCCACTTCACCTCCAAGACCGTCAGTCCAGTTATTGCAGATGACCAGTCTGGGGACGCTTACACTGCCCTCTGCTGTAACTTCTACTGTCGAGAGATGTCACTCGCCAAGCCGCAGTTAAGCCTGTTGGCAGGCGACTGTCAGCCTCGTGTCACAGCTTCAGTGAGCAGCCTGCACAAAGATGATGTCACTTTGACTGCTAGCCCACTCACTGCAGTATGGTGTATGCTGTTACGACCTCCAGATGTTTCGCCGAGTCGTCCCTGTCACGACTCACTCCACACTCGCCAGCAGCGACAGCTCCAGCGACAGTACCAGTCGAGGAATGTCCTCCTGAGTCGCTTGCCAGTCCTGTCCTGTTGCGACTACTGACGACGCCTCACTCGAGGGCACCAGCAGTTGTGGCCCAGGTTGAGTGAACCCCTGCAGCGACTACTACGATGTCTGCTTCACCTCCCAGAGACCGTACCCTGTTACGTCACAGCTCATGTCTCCCGTGTTGCAGTATGTATCCAGACGCAGGAAGGCGTGCAGTGCTGCATCGACGCTCACTGCCTTACACCACGAAGCACACCGTTTTTTTCTTCCCTCTCTGGAGGAAGTTTTTTTTTCTATGTCCATATGTTTATGTATATATGTATTTTTCTTTCGTGTTCTGTGACCTGTTCTTGCGAGAGAGAGACCAGAGTTTTTTTTTAATGCCATTCATGGTCGGGTCGACCATGGGTAGCGTGACCGAGCGATGTAGACAGCCTGACTGTCTGCATAGACAGCCATGCTGTCTGCCAGCTGAGTTCATATTTCGTGCCATGCTAGTTTTCATAGTTTCTGCCAGAGGGCAAGCCTGGTAGGCGTACCCACGTCTACCAGACCCGCCCTGGCCCACTCTCACTTGGCGCCCAGACTTCACTCAGTCAATAGGCCTACTCCTCTCCCTCTCGCAAGGGGCATGGCCCACCTGGGCCATGGCCACAGACACGCAGCCTGTTACCCGCATCTTTATTACAAATAAAGTAAGAAGCCTCCGAAGCCTTATCATTTCAACCACGCCTCCAAGAACACTCCAAATAAAATTGGTTATAATGCTCACCTGATGGCAACATGGAGTCCTGCCGCTTGCAGAAGTGTTGCTGATATACAGTGGAGCCCGAATACTGTAAGCATCAGATTTTGTAAATTTCGCTAATCATAACATTTTTTCGTCAAAATATTGCCTCGCGGATCGTCAGTTGCTCACCAATCGTTGGTCGTCCGGAATGCATTCATGCGGCCTCCCAGCGTCAACGCGCACACAATGGCTACTCGGTGTCAGTGTGCCATTGTGTCTGAGCGAGTGACCATCACCCCACGCATTCATACGATACATTTTGTAATATTCCATTATTTTTTGTGCTTGCAACTGCTAAATAAGCCACCTTGGGCCCAAAGAAAGCTTTTAGTGCCAGCCCTATGGTAAAGAAGGTGAGAAACACGATAGAATTTAAGAAAGAACTCATAGCAAAGAACCAAAGTGGAGGAGGAAGAGAGAGGGGAGAATGTGCCTTCAGTGATTCTAATATTTGTACGATACTAAAGCAGCAGGAGTCGATAAAGGCTATAGCACCAGCCAGCGATAAAGTGTAGCATTAACAGTGTAGCAAGTAACTTAAGCGATTAAGTGATAGAAAAAGGATGACACGAAACTAACTCTTCCACTGTTGTTGGAGGTATATAGGGCCACTGACAACATACACCACCTTCTGCCAGCATCTCCAAGGTAAGTGTAAATATTTCTTATTTATAAATTACGTACATTGTTTCAGTGTGAATAGTGGTGTGACTAGTAGTGTTTTAGTATGACTAGCACCACTATGTGGCTTATGCCGACAGTGGCCCTTATAAACCCAACAACAAAACACCACCACCACTCGTGACATACGTAATGATATATTTTATTCATTCTAGAGTATATATCATGTTTCTTTGTTATTAATATTATTTATTATGTCATATTAGATGAATTGTGATAGATAAATAAGCTATAGAGTTGATATTAGCTCATCATCTCCAAAAACTCCATCTCCCAACAAGAGTCTTCAATAAAGGTACAGTGGTACCCCGTGTTACGATGTTATCATCTTACGTTATTTTCGATAACCGATATTTATAACGTAAAAAATTTGATTGTGATTTACGATGTTTGCTTCATGTAACGACATTCGTACCGGACGTGTCCGCTTGGCGCCCAGCTGAGCGCACACTCCAGGGAGCGTCAGTGTGCTATTGTTTACAAGTGAGAGCGACCACCCACCCACACCCACGCATTCATACCAGTATATTGTCATTATTCCACTGTTTTTAGTGCTTGCAACTGCTAAATAAGCCACCATGGGCCCCAAGAAAGCTCCTAGTGCCAAGCCTGTGGTAAAGAATGTGCAGGGAGTGAAGCATTTATGCAGGGAGTGTAGCAGGCATGCAGGGAGTGTAGCAGGCAGCAAGGTAGCGGCAGCAGGGAGTGTAGCAGGCATGCAGGGAGTGTAGCAGGCATGCAGGGAGTGTAGCAGGCATGCAGGGAGTGTAGCAGGCATGCAGGGAGTGTAGCAGGCATGCAGGGAGTGTAGCAAGATGCAGAGAGTGTAGCAAAGATGCAGAGAGTGTAGCAGGGATGCAGGGAGTGTAGCAGGCATGCAGGGAGTGTAGCAGGCATGCAGGGAGTGTAGCAAAGATGCAGGAGTGTAGCAGGGATGCAGGGAGTGTAGCAGGGATGCAGGGAGTGTAGCAAAGATGCAGGGAGTGTAGCAAAGATGCAGGGAGTCTAGCAGGGATGCAGGGAGTGTAGCAGGGATGCAGGGAGTGTAGCAAAGATGCAGGGAGTGTAGTAGGGATGTAGGGAGTGTAGCAGGGATGCAGGGAGTGTAGCAGGATGCAGGGAGTGTAGCAGGGATGCAGGGAGTGTAGCAGGCATGCAGGAGTGTAGCATTCATGCAGGGAGTGTGCTCAGCAGGACATTCAATGCAGGGAGTGTAGCATTCATGCAGGGAGTGTAGCATTCATGCAGAGGTAGACTCAGGGAGTGTAGCATTCATGCAGGGAGTGTAGCATTCATGCAGGAGTGTAGCATTCATGCAGGGAGTGTAGCATTCATGCAGGAGTGTAGCATTCAATGAGACAGAGTGAGAGGCATTCAAAGAAAAGGCCAGTAACCAGAAAGAACTTGGTACCTGCAGTGTTAATGGAAGGGATTCCCCTTCCAAACACTAGCATACTACTCCACCTTCTCCCTCCTCCCGTCCTCCACACATCAACAACTCTTCAATAAATGTAAGTGACATGTTATTGTACAATATTTACATGTGTATTTAGGTATTCTTTATTAAATTCTGTATTATTTAATGTCAAAAAGTTCTAAAAAATATTTTATTTAACTACTTTTGGAAGTCTTGGACGGATTAAATTTATTTCCATTATTTCTTATGGGGAAAATTGATTCGTGTAACGATTGTTTCGCCTTAAAATATGCCCTCTCTGACGGATTAATATCGTAAGTCGGGGTACCACTGTATATAATAGTGATTTAAATGTTCATTTATCCATTTCATTAGTGCTTTATATTTATTTCTCATTGTTTTCTGTATGTAAATCTATATTTAATCTCTAAAAAAATGTATTTTTTTTAATACTTTTGGGTGTCTGAAATGGATTAATTGGATTTACATTATTTCTTATGGGGAAAATGTTTTCGCAGATCGTAAATTTCGCCTTTAGTCAGACTCTCTCGAATGGATTAATTACGATAATCGAGGGTCCATTGTGTACCTTTTTTTCTCATTTTTTTATTATTTTATATAATTTTTATGTTCTGATAATTACAATTTATAATAGTTCATGTAATTTCATAGCCAATCTTTGTTCTGACACTAATATTAGGTACTGAAATTGTACTCAAATAGTCACAAACACACTGACAGGTGAACATTTTCACCTGCCTTGGTCATTTACTATTGTCTAGAAATATATACAAAGTATTTATAGGTCCCAGCAATATTTTAGACACGCTGGAGTATATATGAAACTACTTGAAGCATGGTATAGAGTGAGTGTCGCTAAACTGCTGACAGTGCAGCAGTGGTTTGACACTTGATGATTGTGCATTGCTGCAGGGAACCCTTGGCTTTGTTTGTTTTCAATGTTACACATAAACATGTCTGTCTGTCTGTCTAGCTCTGTCTGCTTATCTGTCTTTCTGTCTGCTTGTTTGTCTCTGTCTTTCTGTCTGCCTGTGTGTCTGTCTTTCTGTCTGCCTGTGTGTCTGTCTTTCTGTCTTTCTGTCTGCTTGTCTCTTTGTCTCAGAGAGCGGCTCATGAACCAACAGTTATTACACACGATGCAGTCACGTCTGATTCCTGATCAAGTGAACATGATATTACTTGCCAGTCATGCTTATTATGCCTTATATCTACAAGCACAGTGTATAGCACTGGATTTTTTTAGTTATTCTAGCTAATTTACACTATGATAGCTGTACTTATGTGTACCTGTGAGAGACAGAGACAGAGATAGACAGACAGACAGAGATAGACAGATACAGATGAAGAGACTGCCAAAGTCAGTCAGTTAGCCAGTCACTCACCCACCCACCCAGCCGGCCAGCCAGCCAGCTGGTTTGACGAATACGTATTAAACATGTTCCAGAATCATTTCTCTTTACTTAGGGCATAGGTTATAGGACATTCTGTCAGGATGACACTACCAGTGGTATAAAAAATGAAAGGATGTTGCACAAATGTTGCACATGGGTTATTATCGAGGTTTTTGATATTTCCTCGATCACTTGTGGCCACATCCATCTCAAAGCCACTAAACTTTGGATCAACATCACTTTCCTCTTAAAAGGGGAGTGTTAATATGACATGATATCAGTGAATCCCTGGTGTTTGCCACGCTATTTGCTCTAGCGGGTGCTCAGTTGAACTGGTGCTCCCACAAGGTACTAAGTGGTCCCAGTTTTTTTAATACTGCACACACCAAGTGTGTGCAGGCATCTCAGGCCAATCGTGCCAAATTTAGAGGCATGAAAAATAAAACGTAGATCTATGTTTGGACAGTTTAACCCTTTCAGGGTCGGTGCCGTACTAGTACGTTTTACGAGCAGGGGTTGGTGCCGTACTAGTATGCGTAAATTCTAGCGGCTTCAAATTAAGCAGGAAATGGCTGGTAGGCCTACATATGAAAGAATGGGTCTATGTGGTCAGTGTGCGCAGTATAAAAAAAAATCCTGCACCACACACTGCATAATGAGAAAAAAAAACTCTGACCATTTTTTTCGTTTAAAACAATGAATTTCCAGTCTATTTTCGTATGGTATTTATTGATGTATTCTCGTTTTCTTGGTCTCATGTGATAGAATGGAAGATATATTACAGAAATAGAGATGATTTTGATTGGTTTGACAATGACAAGTAACTTGAAATTGAGCTCAAAGTAGCGAAAATGTTCGACTTTCGCCAATGTTCAAGAGTAAACAAATCACACCATGCGTCCTATACACATCAACTGGCAAGTCTAATATTCTTGCATAAGTGCGCTGATATTATTTATACCATTTTTTTCCCCTCTTTAAGGGGGGCTCCTTGTCGTGGTAAAGAGGGTATCGGTCTGAGGAATTGGACCTTTTGGTCTTCTTCCTCAGACCGAACCTAATTACCCCCTAATCCCCCTCCCTTTTCCCATTTTCCCCATCCTTCCTTTTTTCCCTTTCCTCCTCTTCCTCCTCATCCCTCCCTTATTTCCTTCCCATTTTTACCCTGGGAGCTTCCCTCCACAGGCATTCTAGTTCCTAGGTAGGGGGAAGGGTATCGTGGTCCATCCCATTCCGTTGAGGTCCTTGACGATGGTGTAGTTTGCCATGGAATCTGGATCGCCTGGGGATGTCCCGATCCCTCTCTGGTCTCCCGGGGGGTGGCCTTGGGTATCTTTCGGGCGACGGGTGTATCTCTGGAGGCCACCTTTCGGATTCCGGGGGTGGTGGCCGAAGGCGGTATGCTTTGTGGTGGATATCCGGCCGCCCTCTCTTTTGTCCGCCGAGGTGGCTCGGTGGATGTGAGGTTGCTATCCCGGATTGCTGGTTTACTGGCATGAAGGGTAGGGTATGGCACGGGTTCCATGCAGCATCTGCACTACTTGCAGTGTTGGGGTCCTCTTGGGCACGGAGGGGGATTTACGCCCCTTTCATTCCTCCTAGGAGCTATTCCTCCAGAGTCTCCTCCCTTTTTTATTCTTTTTTTTATTTTTATTTTCTTTTCTTTTTTTTTCTTAAAAATAAAAACAAAGAAGTAACCTAACCATGGCTGACCCAATCCATGAACACAATACCCACGGGCCCCTTCCTGATACCGCACCTAGTTCTGACCCTACCTCGTTACCGGACAACTCTTCGGACAACTCTAATACCCCTGTACCTCTTGCTGGTGCCGGTTCGTCACCTGCTTCAGGTACCGGGGTTCCGACCGGCCCTTTTGACATATCTGACCTTCGCTCTTCTCTGACCTTGATTCCGGCTTCTCCCTCGACGGTGCAGCAATTTTCGAATCGCTCGCCCGTCTCCCATCGGACCACCCGGTCCCACATCCAAACGACCAAGACCCTTACATGACGATTCGACTCTTCCTTCTCGTTCATCTCAGAAACGAGTAGCACGTCGCGCACTCCCCTTAGATACTTTGTTTCACACTACTCAATGGACAAAGTTTTTTACTCTCAGACCAACTACTCCAACTACCTATCTTTCCGATCATAGTATTGGTAAAGCTCTCCTACGCTATGTAGGCAAAGATATCTCTTTTCACGCTCTCAAGAGCGGCACTCGCATCATCACGGTCCAGAATGCTGGCCAAGCTCGCAATCTTTCCCTTCTTACAACCATAGATACTATTCCTATCACTATTGACAAGCATCATTCTCTTAATTCTTGTAGTGGTACTGTCATTTTGCCCCACACCATTGTCCAACGGAATTTCCAGACATGTGGTGAAGACATTTTGGAACAACTTGAGCTCCAAGAACTCCCTATCCTTAAGGTTGACACTTTTACCCTCCCTGCCAATAAGCGAAGACGTTTTCCTTGCAATATAGCTCGTTTAACGTTTGACTGCTGTAAACTCCCACCTTCGGTCTACATTGCAGGTCAACATTTACAAGTTCGAAAGGTGACCCCTACACCACAGCAGTGTAGAAACTGCTGGCGTTTTGGTCATCCAGCGAAATATTGCAGGTCCATGGCCGAATGCCCAGTCTGTGGTGCCGACGACCATGCCAGTCCTTCTTGTACTTTACCTCCCTCTTGCCTTAACTGTCATGAGGAACATCCATCGTACTCTCGCCGTTGTCAGGTTTACCTGAATGAGCGGGAAATCCGTTGTCTCAAAGAGGCAGAAGGCTTCTCATATGCTATGGCCGTCTCTCATCTACGCCTTCAAGGGAGACTTCCTCGTATTTCCTATTCTCGCATTGCTAAACGTCGCCCCACTTCTGGGGTCCCAACTTCCTCGACTTTCTCTGTGGTTCCAACATCCTCAGTTACCCCTGTCTCGAATCCTTTTGATGTTCTTGGCTCAGAGGTCCCTACCTCGGCATTCAATACTGTCCATACTCCTCCCTCTACTCACTCGCACAGTTCTGAGTCTACTCTTCCTCGTCTTTCGCCTAAACCTCAGCGCCTCCCTTCTTCTCATAAGTCTGGCAAACAATCCCTATTGCTGGGTTCTTCGCCTTTGACTAGTTCTGTAACGTGTGGAGGTTCATCCTCCTCCTCGTCTAATTTCTTCATCCCCTTTCCCCTCTCAAGTTCCTTCCCTGACTGACCCTTCCCAGGCCACTCCCACTTTTGTCCTTTCCCAAGTCCCTTCGACAGTTTTCTCTTCTATCTCCTCGCCCTCTAGTACAGTCTATAGACTCCCCGATAGTTGCTCACTCTCCTTCCATTTCTAATGTTTCGCATTCTGCATCTTTGTCTTCCGAAAATCTAGAAGCTATTGCAGAATATATTTCAGAGTCTGGAACGATGATGGACGCCGCTCCATCTGAGGTTCCTCCTCCTCTCTCTTCTTCGTCTACACCCCTCCTTCCTTCACAACGCCCTCCTCCTTCTCCACACGTGGACTTTTCTAACCCTAGTCCATAGATACCTCTCACTTCGACTTATATCTTTCTCTCCATAAATCATGGCTTATTTGCAGTGGAATATCCGAGGCCTCAGGGGTAACCGGGGTGAACTTCAGGTGTTGCTCTCCCAGTTTTCCCCTGTTGGGGTCTGTTTGCAAGAACCCAAATTACAATCCACTGTTATCAGGCCCTTTTCAGGCTATGATTTGTTATATTCATCGGATCCTTTTTCCGATGGAACCTTTAACGGAAGTGCTCTTCTTATACGCACTGGTGTTCCATACCGTCAGCTCTATGCCCCTTCTTCCTTACATTACACCGCAGCCCGTATCCACTTGAATAAGTGGTATACACTCTGTTCTTTATATCTCTCCACTTCGCAGACATTGTCTATCCCAGATGTTGATTTTCTGGTTTCTTCCTTACCGGCACCCCTTCTATTACTTGGCGATTTTAACGCACACCATTTTCTCTGGGGAGGGTCGCACTGTGACTCCCGTGGCATTCAGTTGGTGGCATTTCTTGCTTCTCTTCCCCTCCATGTTTTAAATAAGGGTACTCCTACCCATTTTGATCCTCGAACTCATTCTTTCTCCTGTATCGATCTCTCCATCTGCTCTTCCTCAACAGTCCTTGACTTCACCTGGTCTGTCCTCCCGGACTTACATGACAGCGATCATTTCCCAATCATCCTTAAGTCCCCTCTGTTTTCTCCACCTCCTCATTGCCCACGCTGGCAATTTGACCGGGCGAAATGGGACCTTTACGCACATCTTACTGCCTTTCATGAGGTTCCTACCTCGTCCTCCATTGATGAGGTTTTACATCTCTCTTCGTCCTCCATCTTCACAGCGGCTTCACATTCTATTCCCCAAACCTCGGGCAAGCATCCTCAGAAGTGCGTGCCTTGGTGGTCTCCTGCTTGTGCTCGGGCAGTGCGTTTGAAACGCGCTGCATGGGGCAGGTATCGGTATAACAGAACCAGAGAGACTCCTTGATTTTAAGCAGAAGAGAGCTATTGCTCGCCATGTCATACATGATGCTAAACGCACTTGCTGGCGAGATTACGTTTCTACTGTCACTTCGGCTTTCTCAATGAGTGCAGTCTGGAAGAAAGTGCGGAAATTAAGTGGTAAATTCTCCCCCGACCCGGCTCCTGTTCTTCAGGTTGCTGGTGTCAATATAGCACACCCTCTTGCCGTTGCCACTGAAATTGGTAATCATCTCGTCCGCATTTCTCAGGGGCTCCATCTGTGCCCCTCGTTCCTTACTTCTAAGTCTGCCAGCGAGTTAAAGCCCTTAGATTTTTCTTCTCTTAGAGAAGAATCCTATAATGTGCCTTTTACCCTTCAAGAACTGTAGGCAACACTCTCTCCTTGCCGATCATCGGCAGCTGGGCCAGACGGCATACATATTCGTATGCTACAGCATTTACATCAGTCTGCTCTTACTGTCCTCTTACGACTCTTTAATCTCATATGGTCGCAAGGAGTTCTTCCCCAGCTGTGGAAGTCTGCTATTGTTCTCCCTTTTCGAAAACCAGGTACTACGGGACGTGATTCCTCTCACTACCGTCCCATCGCTCTTACCAGTGCAGTTTGCAAGGTGATGGAACGTCTAGTTAATAGACGTTTGATGTGGTATTTAGAGATGCACAATAGTCTCTCCCCTAGTCAATATGGCTTCCATAAGGGCCGTTCTGCCATTGACCCCTTGCTGCGCTTGGATACGTATATTCGTAATGACTTTGCTAATAACCACTCGGTTATCGCTATCTTTTTCGACCTTGATAAGGCTTATGATACAACTTGGAGATACAGTGGACCCCCGAGTTTCGTAAAAACTTCACTCCTGAAGTCTGCTCAAGTGCCATTACCGAACGAATTTACCCCCTTAAGAAAAAATGTCACGTAGGTTAGTCTATTTCAGACCCCCAAAAATACTTTTCCATAAGCACTTACAATATTATACTTACATAAATGTACGATTTCCGGGGTTTACGAAACTCGGGGGTCCATTGTATTATATCTTGGCCAGGCCCAATCCTTAGGCCTCTGAGGCAACCTACCATTCTTCCTTAAGGCCTTCTTAACTGACAGACATTTCTGGGTCCGGGTTCGTAATGAACTTTTCCCGGAATTTGTCCAAGCTGAAGGTGTCCCCCAGGGATGTGTTCTGAGCACAACACTCTTTCTGCTTGCTATAAATAATCTCGCATCTGTTCTCCCATCCAATATTTGGTCATCGCTCTATGTAGATGACTTTGCTATAGCTTGTGCAGGTGCTGACTGTCACCTCATTGCAGTTTCCCTCCAGCATGCCATCAACCGGGTTTCTGATTGGGCCACCACTCACGGGTTTAAATTTTCTAGTGGCAAAACTCATCAAATTACATTTACTAGACGTTCAGTGGTCTCTGATCATCCATTGTACCTATACGGCTCACGTATCCCAGAACGTGATACAGTCAGGTTTCTCGGCCTCCTGTTCGACCGTCGATTGTCCTGGAAACCTCACATTACCTCTCTGAAGGCAACTTGTCACAGCCGGGTGAACCTTCTTAAAACCCTCGCACATCTTTCATGGGGGGCTGATCGTAGAACTCTCCTTCGTCTACATTCAGCCCTAATTTTATCAAAACTCGATTATGGTGACCAGATATATTCAGTGGCCTCCCCTGCTACTCTTTCCATCCTTAATCCCATCCATCACCAGTGATTACGCTTATGCCTTGGTGCATTTCGTTCTTTCCCGGTTGAGAGCCTCTATGTAGAAGCGAACATTCCATACTTATCCGATCGTCGTGATGCACATTGCATTTGCTATTATGTTTGCTCTCATGACCTACGCAATCCTTCCATGTATAGGATTGTTACAGATGTTAGTAGACGCTCTTTATTTGTTCGTCGTCCCTGCTTACTTCATCCCTTTTCTCTTCGTCTACATTCACTCTTGTCTTCCCTTCAGCTACACCCTCTATATGTTCATGTGACATCTCCCTTTCCCCTATCCCCCTTGGGACGTTCCTGCTGTCCGTGTCTGTTCTATTCCTCTACCTTGCACGAAAGCCCGCCTAAATACGGCGGCTTCTCGCTCTTTTTTTCTAGACCACTTCCGCTCTCATTCCCATGCCATCGCAGTATACACTGATGGTTCAAAGTCGTCTGACGGCATTGGATTCGCAGCAGTGTTTCCGGACAGCGTCGTGTGAGGGCATCTATTACCCTCGGCTAGCATATTTACGGCTGAATTGTATGCCATTCTTGTGGCACTTATCCGTATTGCATCTATGCCTGTATCACCATTTGTGGTCGTTTCAGACTCCCTTAGTGCTTTACAGGCTATCCGTAAAATTGATACACCTCACCCCCTAGTTCTTCGTATCCACCTTTGGTTACGTCGTATCTCTAGCAAGCACAAAGATATTGTTTTTTGTTGGGTCCCTGGTCATGTTGACGTACAGGGCAATGAACAGGCAGACACTGCTGTGCGGTCAGCAGTACATGACCTTCCAGTTTCATATAGAGGTGTTCCTTTTACGGACTATTTTGCGGTCATTGCTACACACTTTCGCACCCGTTGGCAACAACGCTGGTCTGACCTGCTAAATAACAAACTTCATTCTATTAAACCGAGTATAGGTTTCTGGCCTTCTTCTTGTCACCAGTGTCGAGGTTGGGAGACTACACTCTCTCGTCTTCGCATTAGCCACACTCGTCTTACGCACGGGTATCTCATGGAGAGGCTCCCTGCCCTCTCTGTGAGCATTGTCAGGTTCCAGTGTCTGTTCGACATATTCTGTTGGACTGTCCACTTTATCAACGAGCTCGCAGAATTTACCTCCAACGGCGTCTTCGCTCTGCGGCCCTTTCTTTACCTTCCCTTCTTGCTGATGGACCCTCCTTTAATCCTGACTCTCTCGTTGAATTTTTGACAGAAACTGACTTACTACACAAACTCTGAAGACTATACCTTTAGCACCTCCCTCAGTCCCTTCTACCTCGATCTCTTGCTACCCTCTCTCCCTGCACTATCCACTGACTTGCTGCACTCCATACCCTACTAATCATCCATCTCCCTCTTACAACCCATTCTCCCTGCATCCTGCAATAACCTGCAGCGCTGTATGACCCCTGTGGTTTAGCGCTTCTATTTGATTATAATAATAATAATATACCATTTTTGCAATGATGCAGTTGTATACATAACAGTAAATCTTCTATTTTTTTTGTGAGAATAAAAATTAAAAATGGAAAGCAAAAGTAATGTAAGAGGGGCCTGGAGATGTGACTAATGAACAGAGAAGATGTTATTTTAGTGCCAGGAATGTCTGCCATGTTTATTCTGGACCCTATTTTGAAATTGGCATCGTTTGAAATTTGTGTGAAATTGGCCAAATTGTCATTTTCTGACCACTATTTTGTGTAGTTGAAATTCGTAAATAGGCAGTTTCTTGTACTCAATCGATAGAAAAAATGGAGTTCTAGCGAAATAGCTATGATTTTAGTGGACTGGAACATTGGAATTGGCCAAAAATAGGGCTCAAAGTGGGTGAAATCGTTGATGCGTAAACATCTTCAATACCGATAACTTCGTGAGAGCATAATTTCGTAAGTTTTCATTAAAATTTCAAACTTTTCGTGTCGTTATGATCGGAAAAAGATTCTCTATAATTTCATAAGAATTTTATTTTTTTTCAAAAAAAATTTCGACCCTGAGAACGTGTTTCCAAGAAGGCCTGTCGACCTCCAAAGGGTTAAGGGTTAATTCTTTATTCTTTCAATAATAATTCTACCATACACCTTACCAGGTATACCTAACAGGCTTATTTCTTTGTAATTTTTACACTCTCTTTTGTCCTCTTTGCCTTTATACAAAGGAACTAGACATGCTCTTTGCCAGTCTCTAGGTACCTTCACCATCAATCCCAGCTGCTTTACCCTCTTTCATTCTACCCACAGCCTCATGTGCCTTCCCCACTTTCACATCTGTCTCTTCCTCACTCCTACATGATGTTATACCTCCTTGCCCAATGCATGAAATCAAAGCTTTTCTATCTTCCATAACATTTAACAGTTCCTCAAAATATTCCCTCCATCTTCCTGATACCTCCAACTCATTTCTACTTTATAACAAAAAAGGCACAATATTGTGACTGGAACAATACACACACAACCCGCACAAAGAAAAGAGGAGCTTACAACGACGTTTCGGTCCGACTTGGACCATTTACAAAGTCAGTGTGACTTTGTAAATGGTCCAAGTCGGACCGAAACGTCATCGTAAGCTCCTCTTTTCTATGTGTGGGGTGTGTGTGTATCACTTCTACTTTGTAAAAACATCTCATATGCAAACTTTTCCTCTCTTACTATTTATCTAGTCACTCCACCAATCACTCTTCTTCTCACCCACTTTCCTGTAGCCTCAAATTTCTGCTGAACACACAAAAACTACATTCTTAAATCTACCCCATACCTCTTCAACCTCATTCCCTATACAGTGGTCCCTCAGTTTTTGTGCATCTCCAAACTCGAACATTTATGTAAGTGTATTTTCGTAAGTGCTGTTGCAAGTGTATTTTTGGGGGTCTGAAATAGACTAACCTACGTGACATTATTTCTTAAGGAAGTAAATTCGTTCGGTAATGGCACATGAGCAGCATTCTGGAACGAATTTTCGGCAAAAACCGAGGGACCTCTGTACTCTCACTAGCCCATCTTTTTTTCAAATATGTAGTTGTTTATATCTTACCCTAACCCTAAATATTGTTCACTTATATGCTTCAAACTAAACACTTGGTCTACACATCCCCTATCCTTCCTAAAGCCTCCTTGTTCATCTGTGATTCTGTTCTCCACCATGCCCTGAATTCTTTTAGTAATAACCTTACTGTACACTTTAGCAGGTATACTCAGCAGGCTTATTTCT
>WNWK01024393.1:0-15000 GCA_009830355.1 Cherax destructor
TCATTTCCACTCAAATCTTGCCACGCTCAACACCATTGTTAATGACGAATTACTAAAAATATCAAGGGATGACAGCCAATAAACTTACACTCAACACTGATAAGACCTTCTATATTATGTTTGGTAACAGAGCAGATGATGCACAATTAAACATTAAGATCAACAACACTCCTATTGCTAAACATGATGAGGGCAAATTCCTGGGCCTTCACTCGACATCAACCTGAAATTCAGCACTCATATCCAACACATAACAAAGAAAGTGTCCAAAACTGTGGGGATCCTCTCTAAGATACGGTATCATGTACCACAATCAGCCCTACTCACACTATACTAATCACTCATCTATCCCTACCTCACATATGTCATTTGTGCTTGGGGATCAACAGCAATTACCCACCTAAAGCCAATAATAACCCAACAAAAGCTGCAGTAAGAATTATCACGCAATCCAACGTTAGGCAACACCCCCCTCTTCAAAGAACTAAACTTATTCACTGTTCAGAACATCCATACTTACTACTCTGCAATCTACATTTATAGAACCATAAATTCCAACTTTAACCCTGAGCTAAAACACTTTCTTGACAGTTGTGACAGGACCCATAGACATAATACCAGACACAAACATCTCTTTGACATTCCCGTGTCCGACTAAATCTATACAAAAATTCAATGTACATAAAAGGGCCCAAAATCTGGAACTCCTGCCTGAAAACTCTAGAACTGCAGACACAACCTCCATTTTCAAAAGCACTGTTAAAAAACAACTTATCTCACTTACGCACCCAACCGGTAGCTAACCACATGAAAACTACTTTATTCTTGCACATATCCACAGCAAAATACACTTATTGATATCTGTGATTCCCTAATTTGCACATGACTGTAACCAAAATTCTAATACAACTATTGCTTCATAATTCTTAAGCTAGTCATAAGTTTGCCTAAGACACTCCAATATAGAAACTGTATCATGCCAACACGTCACCATTTCCATTAATATATAAACTAATTGTTAAATTCTTAAATTTTTAAACTACCTCAATTTTGTAAACCTAGTTAATCACTACAATTACCTAAAATTAATACCATTATAATCATTGTGTCACTATAGAGTAAGATCTAGTATAAGACTGCCTGAAATGCCTAGGCATACCTAGGCATATTATTGGCCTTCTTGTAATACTTACTTCATGAAATGTCTATATAACATAATATGGAAACCCCACTTTGTAATATTATCAGAAATAAAGTTGATTGATTGATTGATTGATTGATGATGACAGGATGGCAACTACATGTAGTGCTATGTGCTGGCCCCAGCAGCCACCTGTTGCTATTATGGTTGCAAAATGTGCTCAAGCCATACATGTCACAAAGTGTCAAAAGGCTGAGGGAAGCTATCAGCTGAGAGAGTGATGTAACAAATAAACATATGGGTAACAACGAATGCTAAAGTTGGAGTAAGAAATCAGTGTCAATAAAAATGTCCTAAGAGTGTATCTGTACTGACAATAGGACTTTCTGAAAGAAAACACCAAGGCACTGAAAAACAGATTATAAGTGAATCCTATGAGCTCACTGTTAAATGGAACAATTAAGTAAAAAATGTTTAACTGTGAACAAGACTTGACAAGTTACTAGAGGTGCCAGGCATCTCTCTATGTGATAGATGTGTCAGTACTTTATGGCCAATATGCAAACATACAAGAACCATTTTATATGTGACATTGATGAAAAGAAGTTAACTAAATACCCAACTATGGTTTAGTTAACCCTTTGACTGTTTCGGTCGTATATATACGTCTTACGAGCCAATGTTTATGACGTATTAATATGCCAAAATTCTAGCGGCTTGAAATCAAGCGGGAGAAAGCTGGCAGGCCCACATGTGAGAGAATGGGTCTGCGTGATGGGTATGCGCAGTATGAAAAAAATCGGAGACTCAGTGGTGCATTGTGGGAATGCCATTTCAGCAGTCCTTGTTCACCATACTCCCTTACTCCCCAGCGAATTGGAGGTCTTCTGTTCCCAAGTGATAGTTCTAACACCGATGGAAGTGCAAGTGAAAGTGAATTTCGTGGTTTTGAGGAGGGTGTGACCGAAAGCAGTGCCCAGGATAACGTAATTAGTGATGAAAACCCAGACGACCCACAACCTTCCACCACTGGTGCTGGGCCATCTCATTCACGTTCACCTGTACCAGGGCGAAAGAGGAAACTATTTCCCCATGTACAGGACTGATATGAGCAGTGAAAATTTTAGTGATAGTGATTTCCAAGCTATTGAAAGCAGTTCGAGTTGCGACAGTGAGGGGGAATATTCTCCAGTAAAGCTGCCGCAGCATGCGTTCTGGTAGTGCGCCATATGCCATTCCAAGGAAATGGAGTAAATCTCAGAGAACATCCTGTGGCCCTACACCACGAACTGATAGTGAAGATGATGATATTGTTACAATGGGGATGGATAATGTGCGTGGGGCAGCAGGTGGTGGTAGTAGTGGTGTTGGCAGTGGCATGCATCATGTAGCACCATCAGTGGGCCACGCTGCTAATTCAGCACAGCCACAACAAAGGCCACCCTCAACCACCCCCACACTCCCACAACCACAACCACCTGTCAATATCCAGTACCCACCAGCAGACCGCATCTGGGATTGGCAGGAAGGTGCCAATTTTGTTCCCAATCCCCATCACTTTGATGAAACACAAAGTGGAATATGGCCATCACATCATGTATACGTGGGAACAATGCCACTGAACTGGAATGCTTTCAGTTATTCTTCGATGAACCCCTGATGGACATTATTGTCAGGCAAAGTAACACATACTTCGAATACACCATGGCAAACACAATTCTTTCACCAAGATCATACCAACACAAGTGGAAGGACACAACTGTGGCAGAGATGTATCTGTTCTTTGCCACAATAATGCTTATGCCACATGGGTATAAGCACACTGTCACCACATACTGGTTGACAGACCGCCTGATTTCAACCCCATCTTTCAGTGACATTATACCAGTGAATTGATTTCTGCTACTGATACATATGCTACACTTCTCAGACAAAACAAGGCCTGACAGAAACGACAGGTTATATAAGATCAGGAATGTGTTTATGTACCTGAAACAAAAGTGCTGTATGTATTTTTATCCCTTCAGGAAGCTTGTTATTGACGAGTCTTTGATTTTGTTCAAAGGCAGACTGTCGTTTAAGCAATATATACCAAGCAAGAGGAAACGCTTTCATATAAAGTTATTTGTACTGTGTGATTGCAAAAGTGGTCTGGTTTTGGATATAATTGTGTACACTGGCAGTAATACATTGCAAGATACCAGGAAGTTATTGGGTATCTCTGGGTATATCTTCAGGAATGAATTTTGTTCGTTAGGCGGGGGTCCACTGTATATATATATATATATATATATATACAATGCCTGCACTTTAAAGGAGGGGTCTGAGATAGTGACAGCTGGGAGGGACTTTTCTCAGCTGTCGTATCTGAGCTCCTCTGCAAAGACAGTGATTATGTATGAGTGTGGTGAAAGTGTTGAATGATGATGAAAGTATTTTCTTTTTGGGGATTTTCTTTCTTTTTGGGTCACCCTGCCTCGGTGGGAGACGGCCGACTTGTTGAAAAAAAAAAAAAAAAAATATATATATATATATATATATATATATATATATATATTATAGGTAGTAGGTTGGTAGACAGCAACCACCCAGGGAGGTACTACCATCCTGCCAGGTGACTGTGAAACAGAAACCTGAAACTGTTTTACATGATGGTAGGATTTACATGATGGTAGGTACGTCTTGCTACTTATACTTACACTTAGGTCACACTACGCAAACATGTACACGTTTATGTATACACACTCATCTGAGTTTTCTTTGATTTTATCTTAATAGTTCTTGTTCTTATTGCTTTTCCCTTTCATATCCATGGGGAAGTGGAATAAGAATCTTTCCTCCGTAAGCCATGCGTGTTGTAAAAGTCAACTAAAATGCCGGGAACAATGGGCTAGTAACCCCTTTTCCTGTATAGCTTACTAAAAAGAAGAAGAAGAAAACCGTCAAAGTGGGATGTTTGAATGTGCGTGGATGTTGTGCGAATGATAAGAAAGAGATGATTGTAGATGTTATGAATGAAAAGAAGCTGGATGTACTGGCTTTAAGTGAGACAAAGCTGAAGGGGGTAGGAGAGTTTCAGTGGGGAGAAATAAATGGGATTAGATCAGGGGTTTCAAATAGAGTTAGAGCTAAAGAAGGAGTGGCAATAATGTTGAATAATCAGTTATGGCAGGTAAAGAAGGAATATAAATGTATAAATTCAAGGATTATGTGGAGTAAAATAAAGGTTGGATGTGAAAAGTGGGTTATAGTAAGTGTTTATGCACCTGGAGAAGAGAGAAGTGTAGAGGAGAGAGAGAGATTTTGGGAAATGTTGAGTGAGTGTGTGGGGAGTTTTGAACCAAATGAGAGAGTAATTGTGGTTGGGGATCTTAATGCTAAAGTGGGTAAAAATGTTGTGGATGGAGTAGTAGGTAAATTTGGGGTGCCAGGGGTAAATGTAAATGGGGAACCATTAATTGAGCTATGTGTAGAAAGAGGTTTGGTAATAAGTAATACATATTTTATGAAAAAGAGGATAAATAAATATACAAGGTATGATATAGCACGTAAGGAAAGTAGTTTGTTGGATTATGTATTGGTGGATAAAAGGTTGATGAGTAGGCTTCAGGATGTACATGTTTATAGAGGGGCAACGGATATATCAGATCATTATTTGGTTGTAGCTACAGTTAGGGTAAAAGGTAGATGGGACAAAAAGAAAATGGCAACAGCAAGTAAGAGAGGTAAAAGTGTATAAACTAAGGGAGGAGGAAGTTAGGGTGAGATATAAGCAACTATTGGCAGAAAGGTGGGCTAGTGCAAGTAGGAGTAATGGGGGGGTTGAAGAGAGTTGGGATAGTTTTAAAAATGCAGTATTAGAATGTGGGGCAGAAGTTTGTGGCTATAGGAGGGTGGGTGCAGGAGGAAAGAGGAGTGAGTGGTGGAATGAAGAAGTAAAGGGTGTGATAAAAGAGAAAAGGTAGCTTATGAGAGGTTTTACAAAACAGAAGTGTTAATAGAAGAGCAGAGTATATGGAGAGTAAAAGAAAGGTGAAGAGAGTGGTGAGAGAGTGCAAAAGAAGAGCGGATGAAAGAATGGGAGAGGCTCTGTCAAGAAATTTTGCTGAAAACAAGAAAAATTTTGGAGTGAGATAAACAAGGTAAGAAAGCCTAGGGAACGAATGGATTTGTCAGTTAAAAACAGAGTAGGGGAGTTAGTAGATGGGGAGCTGGAGGTATTGGGTAGATGGCGGGAATATTTTGAGGAACTTTTAAATGTCGATGAAAAAAGGGAGGCGGTAATTTCATGTACTGGCCAGGAGGTACAACATCGTTTAGGAGTGAAGAAGAGCAGGATGTGAGTGGGGGAGGTGCGTGAGGCATTACGTAGAATGAAAGGGGTAAAGCAGCTGGAATTGACGGAATCATGACAGAAATGTTAAAAGCAGGGGGATATAGTGCTGGAGTGGTTGGTATTTTTGTTTAATAAATGTATGAAAGAGGGAAGGTACCTAGGATTGGCAGAGAGCATGTATAGTTCCTTTATATAAAGGAAGGGGGATAAAGAGAGTGTAAAAATTATAGGGAATAAGTTTACTGAGTATACCAGGTAAAGTGTATGGCAGGGTTATTATTGAAAGAATTAGAGGTAAGACAGAGAGTAGGATTGCAGATGAGCAAGGAGGCTTTAGAGTGGGTAGGGGATGTGTAGATCAAGTGTTTACAGTGAAGCATATATGTGAACAGTATTTAGATAAAGGTAGAGAAGTTTTTATTGCATTTATGGATTTAGAAAAGGCATATGATAGAGTGGATAGGGGAGCAATGTGGCAAATGTTGCAAGTGTATGGAATAGGTAGTAAGTTACTGAAGGCTGTAAAGAGTTTTTATGAGGATAGTGAGGCTCAGGTTAGGTGTGTAGGAGAGAGGAGATTACTTCCCGGTAAAAGTAGGTCTTAGACAGGGATGTGTAATGTCACCATGGTTGTTTAATATATTTATAGATGGGGTTGTAAAAGAAGTAAATGCTAGGGTGTTGGGGAGAGGGTGGGATTAAATTATGGAGAATTAAATGCAAATGGGAGTTGACACAGTTACTTTTTGCTGATGATACTGTGCTTATGGGAGATTCTAAAGAAAAGTTGCAAAGGTTAGTGGACGAGTTTGGGAGAGTGTGTAAAGGTAGAAAGTTAAAAGTGAACATAGATAAGAGTAAGGTGATGAGGGTATCAAACGATTTAAATAAAGAAAAATTTAATATCACATTGGAGAGAGGGATTATGGAAGAAGTAAATGTTTTCAGATATTTGGGAGTTGACGTGTCAGCGGATGGGTTTATGAAGGATGAGGTTAACCATAGAATTGATGAAGGAAAAAAGGTGAGTGGTGCATTGAGGTATCTGTGGAGACAAAAACGTTATCCATGGAGGCAAAGAAGGGAATGTACAAGTATAGTGGTACCAACACTCTTATATGGGTGTGAAGCATGGGTTGCAAATGCTGCAGCAAGGAGGAGGCTGGAGGCAGTGGAGATGTCCTGTCTAAGGGCAATGTGGTGTAAATATTATGTAGAAAATTCGAATGTGGAAATTAGGAGAAGGTGTGGAGTTACTAAAAGTATTTGTCAGAGGGCTGAAGAGGGTTGTTGAGGTGGTTTGGTCATTTAGAGAGAATGGATCAAAGTAGAATGACTTGGAGAGCGTATAAATCTGTAGGGAAGGAAGGCGGGGTAGGGGTCGTCCAGAAAAGGTTGGAGGAAGGGGTAAAGGAGGTTTTGTGGGTGAGGGGCTTGGACTTCCAGCAAGCATGTGTAGCTGTTAGATAGGAGTGAATGGAGACGAATGGTTTTGGGACATGACGATCTGTTGGAGTGTGAGCAGGGTAACATTTTGTGAAGGGGATTCAGGGAAACCAGTTAATTGATTTAATTGGACTTGAGTCCTGAAATGGGAAGTACAATGCCTGCACTTTAAAGGAGGGGTCTGAGATAGTGACAGCTGGGAGGGACTTTTCTCAGCTGTCGTATCTGAGCTCCTCTGCAAAGACAGTGATTATGTATGAGTGTGGTGAAAGTGTTGAATGATGATGAAAGTATTTTCTTTTGGGGATTTTCTTTTTTTGGGTCACCCTGCCTCGGTGGGAGACGGCCGACTTGTTGAAAAAAAAAAAAAAAAATATATATATATATATATATATATATATATATATATATAACCCTTCTCCTGTATATATTACTAAATGTAAAAGGAGAAACTTTCGTTTTTCCTTTTGGGCCACCCCGCTTCGATGGGAAACGGTCGACGTGTTGAAAGAAAGAAAGATATATATATATATATATATATATATATATATATATATATATATATATATATATATATCACACAGTAGACCCCGGATTACATCATTATTTCGTTCCAGAATGCTGTTCAAGTGCCGTTACCGAACAAATTTGTTCCCATAAGGAATAATGTAAATTAGATTGGTACTTTTAGACCCCCCAAAATACACTTACAAAAGCACTTACAAAAATACACTTACATAATTGTTCAAGTTTGGAGCAGTACGTAATCCGGGGGTTCACTCAGAAAAAAGAACTGATGGAGACCTTCTTAATTTAGATCAACAATAAAAATGTAAAAACGTTTTTGCTGTTTAGTTTATAATAAACTTGAATAAGAAATACATTTTTATTATCCTTTGGTAATACAGGCGGGCCCCACTTATACAGCAGGTTACATTCTGGGCTATTGCTGTAGAGTGAAAATTGCTGTTAAGTGAAACATAGCCTTTTTTCACTTTCACATGCCTATCATATATTAACCCTTAAACGGTCCAAATGTATATATACGTTCGCACGCCCAGTGCCCCGAATATTTAAAAAAAAAAAAAAAAAATTTAAGAAATAAAGAACACATTTTTTTAAGTGTTATCGGATAAAAAAAACAATTAGGGTGAGTAGTTACCGAGATATGAGGCGGAGAAGTTGGCACTGGATGCTCACCTGACAGCAACAGGAGCCCTACCGCTTGAAGAATTGTTGCCGATATACGTACCTTTTTTTCTCTTTTTTTTATTATTTTTATATAATTTTTATGTTCTGATAATTATAATTTATAGTAGTTCTTGTGATTTCATTGCCAATCTTTGTTCTGACAGTAATGTTAGGTACTGAAATTGTACTCAAATAATAATAATAATGATAGTGCATAAAAGTAATAATAATAATGATAGTGAATAATAATGATAATAATAATGATAGTGAATAATAATAATAATAAAAATAATAATAATAATAATAATAGTGCATAATAATGATAATAATAATAATAATAATAAAGTTCCCTTGAAACCATTATGTAAGATATGTGTCGCTGTCTTATCTCATCTGATCTCCACTAATGATGACTGGTGACATTTGACGAGGGGTGAGGGGTAGTCTTATCTCTTCTTATCAGTCCAGTAATTAGAGTGATGACATTTGACGAGCTTACACTGCTTCCCTTTATTTGTTACGCAAACCTGTCTGTCTGTCTGTCTTTCTGTCTGTCTGTCTGTGTGTCTGTCTTTCTGTCTGCTTGTCTCAGAGAGTAGCTCATGAACCAACTGGTATTACACAGATCACAAGCACATTATATCACTTTGTCTTGATTTTTTTAGTTATCCTAGGTAATTTACACTATGTATAATTGTATTTACGTATGTGTTCCTGTGAGATAGAGACAGAGACAGACAGATACAGACAGACAGACAGCCAATCAGGTACCCAGCTGACCAGCCAGCTGCTGGCCAGCCAGGTGGCCAACCAGCTGCTTGCCAGCCAGGTGGCCAGGCAGGCAGGCAGCCAGCTGGCCTGCCAGCCTGCCGACATCACTTTCCACTTCAAAGGGGAGTGTTAATATGACATGACATCAGTGAATCCTTGGTGTTTGCCGCAGTGTTTGCTCTAGCTGGCGCTCAATTTAACTGGTGCTCCCACAAGGTACTAAGTGGTCCCAGATTTTTTTAATATGGTGCACACCGAGTGTTAAGACCCATTCTATGCTGACCAGGCATCTCAGGCCAATCATGCCAAATTTGGAGGCAGGAAAAATAAAACGTAAATATACATTTGGGGCAGTAGCAGTGCTAACATATATATACGTTTGGACCGTTTAAGGGTTAAATAAACAATAGAGCTAGGCCTAAAAAATGCATATAGAGTACACACATTACTTAAAATATTTTCGTCCTTAGCTCATAGTGAGTGGTGAATATATTTATTGTAGGAAGTCTGAGTAAATGAAGAACGGGTATAACTGAAAACAGTTGTAAAGTGAAGCACTGTAAAGCAGGGCCAGCCTATATATTAAAAATTTTCATTGCATACTGTATTTTCATCGGAGTGAGACCAATTACCATACTTTGTGTTATAATAGCCTCGAATAGTACGAACTTGACTAACACAATCGTTTAGCAGAATTCATTATTTATAATAATCAAGGCTTTGCTGTATACACCCAAGTATTGATTATCCAAGAAAAGTGGTTCAAAGGTTATCTTGTTAAATGCTAATTTCAGTTGTTTACACAGTGTTCATATGAACAGCTGGTGGTTATGTCTATATAGTATGAATGTATAATATAAAGACAAAAGTGTTTGATGCACATGTGTGCCAAAACTTACCTCTTCTCTGTAGTGTGCATCACAGACCTTTATACTACATGTACACAAAACGGTCATTTGATGCTTGCTTACATAATGTGCAGCATGTCATGAAAAAATCAGCAGGTTTTCATAGGGAAAACTAAATGTGAGGATGTGTAATTGTGTAAAACCAAAGTGACATCAAGGTAGTCTAGGACTTGGATGTATGAAACAAACCTATGGAGGGAAGTGTTTATGTATAAAAACTGAATTAAGAAACAGCAGATGAGGTACAATTTTTTATTTACAATTTCTCCTGCCAGCAATCAGGTCCTTGACAAAGCTCCTGGAGAGCAAAACGTTGCCACAATAAAATGGCACATTAGTTGCACTTGTGTCCTTTTACTTAACATATTGTCGGTAAGTCTACCAACATTAATACACTTCTTGGACTCAATGAAGCAAACTCAGTTTTTTCTAGCACATTCCATTTACTTTTTATCTCATATACTGTTTATTGAAGCACCTGCCATAGCATTATTAATGTACTGTATTGAAAGTCCTGATGCCAACTTGGGAAGATTCAAAACAAATGAACTAAGGGCCACCTAAGTGTAATGTACCAGTGTTAAGAATTACAAATATGTAAGCATGTTTAAAGCTGTTTAATAAAGTATCAGAACTGTGAACAATCATAAACCAATACAAACACTGTATGTACTTAACAGTGGCTTTTCCCAAGAGGCCCACCACCCTGCCCTTCACCCTTGCCACTTTTGCCATGCCAATTCAATAGTGTTGAATCCTAACATAATAGTAACTCTAAGTCAGGTATTACTCTTTACTGGAACACTGGATATAGCATTGTTTTGTATTGTATATATTATATACATAATGAACACAAAAATTTGCCTCATATACATAATGTACACAATAATATAACAATAGCATTGTAAAGCCCTGTTTGGTGTGGTAAATAATTAGATGGGTGACTGTATAAACAAAGCCTTGTCCTGTGTTAGATGGAACTTGATAAACCACAAGCTTTCTGTGCTTAAACTGAGTACACAGTACCTAACCATAACAGTTAGTTTGTCGGTTTAAGGCCTATGAACTGCATGTGGGTCTTAAGGCTGCAATTCACATGCATACTAATAATAAAAAATGCTCTAATATCTAAAATGGGGATTAAAATCAAGTCAATGCATATACACTGAGAGATACACACTTCTTGGTGTACGTACACTGAGGAATACACACCGTTAAGAGTATATACGTACCCTATAAATGTACAACAGCTTCACATAGAACATCACAAGAATTTCCATCATCAGCTAAACAGTGGCAGAGCAGAATTGCCAGGTTGATAATTTTAGCATGGTTTTAATGCTAGTCATGTCACTAATACACATCAGTTCATGTAAAGATAAGAATTATGCTATTATTTAAATCATATCACTAATATACATCAGTTCTTGAAAAAATGGGCATTGTACCATCGTTTAAGTCATGTCAATAATACACATCAATTCTTGGAAAGATAAGTATCATGCCATTGTTTAAGTCATGTCACTAATACTCATCAGTTCTTGGAAAGATAAGCATCATAACACTGTTGAAAGTTCATCTGTAATGATGAGTGGGTATGTTAATGAGAATTAAAATATAATCATCTGGAAATAGAGTTGATACATAGCCATGAGAGTTTTGATATTCTCAAATGACACTAGATGTTCCTACTAATGCTACCAAACTTTCTACAAAAATTTACATACTCTAAAGACATTTATGTTTAATGTTATCTCAGTAACATACCCATTCAATGTAACATATCCAAACCTAACAAATTCTTATAGGAAAATACAAAAATACATTAGCAATTAAAAATTACATTCATGCGAGGTACAAAAAAAGAATTTGGCATGGATAGAGCTTTGAGAGCTACAGCAACTAGAGTACAGCAGGGACAAAAGGAACTGTAGCAGTCTTTACAGTCACTTACAACTGGTTAAATCAATCATGTATTCACTAAATTAATCAATCATTTATTCACTGAAACAGACAATCAAGACTTGATGATAACTAAGAAACAATTTAAAGAACAGTAGATAACAACTTAAAAACATCAGTTTTGATAAAGTTAATCCATGTATCCCAAAAACACATTTTCCTTTATAATTTTTCAATGGATGAAGATATAGCTGTTTATGATAGCTCTACAATTACTAGCTATGTTTATAAAAGCTATTAAAACTGAAAACATTACCTCGTCTAATACCAGAGCCAAACTAACAGTAGAGTCATGGGACATCAGCAAGTTTCACATTATATTATTCAATATAATGAGGAATCACAAGATGAGCAGCACTCATTCAGAACTCAAGAGTCAAATGCACAATACTGAAACAAAGTAACAACAACTAGGCCACAAGAATAAAAAAATTAGATTAAAAAATTAAAAAACCTGAGATAGTCTTGAATAACTAAATACTAGTAAAGAATCCTTAAAAACATTAACAAAAATGTATTAATAATGAACAACCTATTTGTAAAACCATACTATTTATTAATGAAGCCTATTTTATAACCATAAACTTGGTGCAAAATATATACAGTCCATATCACTGTTAATGATTGAGTGTGTTATTGTTGTTGTTTTGTGTGTGTGTATGCACGCGCACGCATGTATGCATGTTTGTGTGTGCGGATGTGTCATGCTGAATAACCAAAGCAAAAATTCATTTATGCTATTAATCCAAGAAATTTAGGCTGACATAAAATAATTAAAATTTTTGTTCAACAATATGTGCAGTTGACCATCTGATAACACAGTAGTTACTGAACTACAGAACATGTGCAAAAAATAAGGTTATGTTCATTACATCCCCCCAAAAATTCCAACCAAATTTTGTGTAGATCTCAAAATTGTAAAAAAAAATTATATTAATATAATTGCAGGTTAATGTGGTATACCTTATTGTTTGGCTGTCCTACTTATTGCAACTGCATGGTTATAAAGCAGGGGTTAGAGTGGTTGGGGTGTTCATGGGAAGGGTTAGGGTAGTTGGGTGAGTGGGTTCTGTGGGGGTGGGAGAACTGATGGGTGGGGATTGGGGAACTGCTGATGTGGGAGGAGAAGGATACTGAGCAGTGGAGGTGTGTGAGGGTGGAAGCTGGAAGTAATGAGGTGGTATGATGGTGATGGTGTGATGGTGATGGTGTGAGGGTGGCGTTGTGAGGGTGGTGGTGTGATGGTGACAGTGTGATGGTGGCAGTGTGATGGTGGCAGTGTGATGGTGGCAGTGTGATGGTGGCTGTGTGGGTGGCCTGGTGTTGATGATAAGTGGCTGGGTGGGTGTGCAGTTGGTGTGGGCGGTAATTAGGGACGTGGGTGGCTACATGACTAGGTGTGTAGATGGCGTGTTTGGGCCATAAAAGTATGGGCAAAATGTTGGTGTTGGGCTGTGTGGATTAGAAGCTGTGGGGGTGGTGTAAGTGAAAGTATGGGTGAAGTGTGGATGTGGGGCTATGTGGGCTTGAAGCTAAAGGGAAGTGGTGTGGGTAAAAGGTGTGGTTGCCAGTGGTGCAGTGTTGGTGGTGATAAGATGATGGGTGACTGGGTGGGTGAGTGTGCAGTTGGTGGTGTAGGTGGTAATGAGGATGGTGTGTGACTAAGTGATTAGGTATGTGGATGACGTGTTAGGGTGAAGAATTGGATAAGGTGTGGTCACGAAGTCATGGGGAAATGATGTAGGTATGTGACTGTGGGGAAAACTGTATGGGTGGATTGTGTGGTGGTCAGTTGTTGGATGGGATGGGATGGTGTGGGTGAAGGTGCATGGCCATAGGGGAGTTGTGTGGGTGGAGGTTGATGGTTGGAATGGTGTGGGTAAAGACATGTGGCCATGAGGTAATTATTGGGGCAGGTGGTATTGGTGGGAGGCAGGGAGGTGTGGGATGGAGGCATGGTATAGGTGAAGGAGTGTGGCTGTGGGTGGTATGTGTGTGGGTTGCTGGGCATGCAGTGAAGGGGTTCTGACAATGAGGAGGGAGGTTAAATGAGCAGTTTGTGTGGGAGGTGTGTGGCCGAGGTATGGTAATGGATGCATATGAATGTAGCACGAGATGTGGTAATAGATGTGTATGAACGAAGCCCTGAGCCTAGCTGCATAGCTTCACTGCCAGGCCCCCACCTTCACTCATCTCCCACAGTTGCCCTTCATCAATACTTTCCCTCCATGCTTCCCCCCCCCCCACTTTCACAACCCCACTCTCCCTTGGGTGAAGGCAACATGGGACAGCAGTGACAGTAAGCACCTGCAGGCCACTTTCACCCCTTCACTCAGAACTTCACTCATACTTCTTCACCCGGTACTCTGTCCTCACTCCTCACTCATTAGCTCGGACTCTCTCACCCACTAACCCATAAGATTTGCCCTGAGGTTCACTGTGAGATGGAGGGAAAGACTGTGATGCATGCCACATTTTCTCCTACATGTACTCCACTGTGTAAACTGATTTTTTATGGTGTATTCACCGAAAAAATGCCACAATATTTCCATCGTGTTATAGCAAAAATGTGTTAACAGACCGCATGTTATCTGAAAGCCTAATGTAATCAATTTAAACTGAGCAAAAATATATTTAGTAGGATTAAGCTAAATTATATTACATTAATTTTAGCAATGCAAGGTGAGGTACAGTGGACCCCCGGCTAACAAACAAAATTCATTCCAGAAGCCTGCTCAAGTGCCATTACCGAACAAATTTACTTCCTTAAGAAATAATGTCACGTAGGTTAGTCTATTTCAGACCCCCAAAAATACACTTCCACAAGCACTTACAATATTATACTTACATAATTGTACGATTTCCGGGGTGTTCGTTAGCCGGGGGTCCACTGTATTTGTTAGTTTTGGTTAAAAACTAAAATTTTTATAATATTTTAATTTAAAAAATATGTTAATAAATGTATGAGAACCTGAACAAGGGACTAATAAACCCTTCTCCTGTATATATCACTAAATGTAAAAAGAAAAAAAGTATGAGAAAATTTGAAAAACATACATTTTATAAGACATTTCCACTCAACCGAGCATGTGACATACCTGTAACTGGTTTCAAGAGTTTTTCTACCCTCACAGACTCACCTTTGGCCAGGTTTCCTTGCTGACTGCCTATTCAACCTATCTGGTGCTATTACCAGCTCACTGACCCACACAGCCATTACAACCTGGTTGATTTGCCACTTGGCA